>JARQTG010000047.1:813089-899321 GCA_030142615.1 Syrista parreyssii
CGTGGACAGAGGGAATATAATCGTAGGTTTGACTTGCCGTGTATTTTTCTAATCATACAATTCGATTACCGCTAGGTCTTTTCAGCTACCTTAACACGTAACGGATGCCTGAAAAGTCGTTATCGGTAAACTGACTGCGAATCAATCGAGTCTTGAGAATCTTAATGGCTGATTAATGATAGGGGAAAAAAATTATTTTTAAGGAAGAAAAAAAGATAAGGATCTCATTGAAAAAATCTGCTTATGCATTGCGACTTTAAGTCTAGTCCGTCACATACGACTACATATATCTCCGTTTGACGTAATACATGCATTTAGTTCCTTTATTCTTGTTGTTCAACCTTAATTGTTACCGAGTGATACTGAAAATCAGTATTTGTCACCAGCGTATGTATATTGGCATATTAATAAGTATGACTATATCTGTTATGTATTTGAGTATCTTTTGCCTTACGGCAACAACAATTGTAAGAAACAGTCTAATGGGCCAACAAGCATTTCTTAGGCAAGTGGCGCGACGGTAACTGACGGCCGGACAAGTTTCGGGACTTAATTGCACATTCAATAAGCACCGTTGAAAGTATCTTTCAAGATCATTTATTGAAAATACTAATCAAGAGTAATTTAGGTGCCTGATTCGATGACTTTCAAAATAATCATTAAACTGCTTACCAAACCACATTCGAAGTCATCGTATCTTTATTATCTAAGCGAAGACATAAATTGACCTTCGATCATCGATCATCCAAATCGCATTGTTGTATGCAGATTCAAATCGATCGATCGATCCGACCTCACGATCCGTGACCAAAATCATCAGTCTCGTATTTTGAAGTAGGATTTCCGTATGGGTTATTCATAGTGATATACATAGGCGCAGTCTGTTACGCAACAATTTATTCACAAAAATGACAAATGACGTAATACCTGCCCAATGAAAAAAATTGTTTTTAATCACCCATGTTTATTCGTCGCAATTTTATTATTCAAGTTAAAATTTATATAGATACTATTTTTATAGAAATTAAGGATTCTCAAGATGTCGTGTGTGTATATATATATATATATATATATATATATATGCATACCATATATCTGTGATATGGTAGACATATTGACTTTAATAATTAAAAGTCTTAATGAGCTATGCTATAATTATATGTTATTTCCGTGATTTAGAAATGCCCGTAATTTAAATACAACTAAAAGCAGACTAGATACTTCAATTAACTTACGGCACGTTAGGACTCTGTCCGATCCCTTCACACGTGTAACTCAGGTACCTTCGACCAGACCGACGGTTTAGATTCCGTTTGGCCTTTTCTTTCTCTACATTAATATTTTAAGGCGTCGCGACGGTCAATGTCTAAGCTTGTATTTATAAACCTGGAATGCCGCGATTTCCACTTTTACTTAATGACGCGTTGGTTTTATTTATACGCCTGCAATTCCATCCCTGCATTTCATATATTGCCTACGGATTGAGCTCGTATACGAGTCATTGGTTGAAATTATCTTCAAAGTCAGATATCTTCGTCGTCTTCGCGACGCGCCTCGTCAGGCAAAATATTCGTAAATATTGAAAATTTTTATCATTTATCAGCAACATTCAACTTATACAGCTTGCTCGACGCTTTCGTGTTATATATATTTTTCTACATCGGGCATTACTTCATAATGATGTTACATAAAGACACATATCGACCGTCGGCAAAGACACGGCTATTAATAAAAATCTCATACGATGTACCGAATTACTTGAAAAAGTATATTCATTAATCGGGCTGTTTAAGACTGACGTGTTTCGCAATCAAGTACAGTTTACACGTTGCCGTACGACATTGCGAGCATAATTGGTTGTAATATGTAATCGATGTGAAAAAAAAAAAGAAAAAAAAAAGCCCCAGTGGAATTCGCAACGTTAGGCAACGATCCGATAAAAGTAACGAAACGAACATAAAAGAGCGACCAGGTATAAGTTTGCTTTTTTTCCCTTTCTTTCCAGCTTTCTTTCTTACCCCCAAACCGGTCCCCCTTTCACAACGTGTGACATTTGCCGCGTAAACGCGCACGCGCAGTTAGTTCCTATCGAGGCCACGAGGCTCTTACGCCCGAAAAGTCGAATTGCGATATGAAAGTTTCGTGTGAAGGGAGCCGAGAGAGCTCGAGGGGCCTCTTTTAAATTTCACAGCGTTAGTCGATACCACGGCGGAACGGGGCTCGAAGCCATTGTGATACGATATATTATTTAATCGTGTCTCGGTCGAAGAGACGTGGTCGCAGTCATACGAGAAAGTAACCTGCCGGAAGTACGATTTTTCAGGATTCGCCACGTTCCCATTTTAACCGTACCGTTTTCACGCTCCAATAGTTCATCGTTGCCTCTCGAAATTCATAAAACAGACTTCGTACCAGTAGTGCAAATATTTTCTATCTATCATGATTATACGTTAAAAAAGTCAACGTACATATCAGCCAAGACTTATCGTTCGTGGCAATCGAAAGAATTTCGACGAAATTTCAGCATTGGTCGTAGCTTATCCTTAGGTGCTAATATTTTCTAATCTGATAATAAAATTATTAAGTATCCAAAAATATTATATATATATATATATTGTTAGACGTTAATGAATGTCGTCACTACCAACATAGAACAAAATAAGACGTTCCTTTCCAACGTTTGACTATACTGCTAGGTCTGATTGGTAAAGCCGCAGTGATCTAGTCGCGATATTTTAACAATGCTCTACCGGGAAAAGTGGGAACCCTCGTACGTCGCGCTCCCAGGGAGGTTTAAAATTACTCGTTACCGTCGCGGGGAAAACAGCTGAGCTAAGACGCGCCCGGTAGTTTTTGGGCCAATTTTAATGCGGACTGACAACATTTATTTTTTACGTCTCGTTAAGCGGCCGTTTGACAATTTTCATAATATTCTTTAAATATCTCTGGGATACTTGCCATATAACCGTCGCACACGTATATTTATTTTTTACGCACGTTCGCATTCTGACAGGTTTTTTTTTTTCTCTCGTCTATATATATATACAAGTGCGAATTATGCACTCGGTCGATAACGTTCCTAACCTAAAACGGACTTTAGACTTGATCTTTGATGGAATGTTAGCAGAACACAGGGACAGCTTTCACTGCCTGACCGTTGTCAAACCTTACCGCACCTATGTTACAATACATAGTGTGCGTGCGTGCGTGCGTAATTTAACCGTGCAAACACAACTGCACGTAGCAGCCGCGCTAAGGCAGTTTGCAGTTGCAGTATAAGAAAAGTGACAACATTTAAAAGGATATCGGGTGTCGAATAAAACGTAACGCGAAACAGAGCGACATTAGATACATAAAGAAATAAAGGCCGTAGTATCGCATTTGGAAACCGATGAAATGAAAAAATAAAAGGAATTAGAATAAATTTACCATCCGTGTTAAATAAGGCAAACATGATTTCTACGAGTCTCGTTAGACAACGACTAACGAAGCAGCATAGCCCATAGCGCGAAGCATGACCCATCCGTAACGCATAATAAAAGTGCCGCAATCTTGAGGGTAGTAGGTTATACACGTTCTCCGTGGAAGCAGCAGCATCAATTTAAGTGTCACTCCAGCAACGTCTACGGCCGGAATAGAGGTCGTCATAGGCCAGAACAAACTGGAGGAGGAAATGTTCAGTTTTCAGTATTATTATTAGTATGGTAATAAGGAGCAGGCGGCGAAGCGTGAGGGAGGATAAATGGAAGGCGTATATATATACATACATACACACAAGTCAATGCGGCTAAGGCGACGGGTTCTCTCGCGGTTCTCCGCCAAATAGAAGAAGTGATCATGTGCCCGGTTGGTGTCCCTGGCTTAGGATGAAACGCCATTTGGCACAAGGTCGGCAAGAGTGCGCGCGCGGGCATGCACGATCCGATATATGATATATGTGTATAGTATGTGTGTGTGTTTATATATATATATATATATATATATATATATATATATATATGTTCTACGAGACGTAAATCCCCCGCGCGTCCTCCTTTCCTGATACAGTATATGATCTCTTTTTCTCTCCTGTTATTTTTCTATCTTTATTATGCCATCTGTCCTGCCTTCGGTTTTACAAGATATATTTGTTTGCCTCAATGATTACACTGTTATCTTAAAATGTTGAAATGGCGAATTCCTATATACTGTGACGCACAGAGGCGCGCAGCCTTCGCTATAGGACTAGTCGAGCAATTAGGGTCGTCGCGATGAACGGGACGCGACGCTAATCGTTAATGTAAATTTATTCGATTTTGAAGATCGCGATATAGTGTAAATCTATACGGGTCGATTGATTTTTTTTTCTTTTTTTAAGGAAAACGGGGATTTGTCGTTTTAAAGGAATTTGGTGTAACGGGTGACTGGGATGTGGATTTTTTTTTTTATTTTATTTCATGAATTAAGTGACAAACCGGCTTGAAATTATGTGCTTGTATGGTCTAAAATCGTATAATGATACATTTTTGGATTTTTACTTTGATTAAGATCAAATTGTTGATTTTGACATGATTTTATCGAATTTTTTTTTTTTTTTTTTTTCTTCATAAAATACAGGATACTGTTTGGCGCTAATGATCGTTAATTTACGGATTACGGATTACAGATTGCAGGGTGTTGCAACGCGAGTCCGGGAACGGCGTTATGAAACCAGCTACTCTTTCAGTCATACCAACGTTCCAAGTTTCTAATTTTTTATACACGACAAGTAGCCAGAGATTTACCACCTCCACTTGCGATACATGCGGTCGTCCGACGTTTCATTTTTGTTATTTTTTTTTGGATTAACGGTACAGTTTGTGCCAGTGTAAATTGACGTATCAGGCACTCACTGTAGAGACACGAACGCTTCGATTAACCAGCGAATTTTCACAGCTCTAATACTAATTTCGAAAGTCAATGAAAAAGTAATGCGACACCGATCCAGTTATGTGATCTTAGAAAAAAAAAAAGTGAATATCATACTAACCGTATATGCCAATGTTAAACGTACATTGGGCACTAACGACGCAGTGGCGTTTGGTGAGTTTAACGACGAAGCTGAATTTTTTAGGGGTAGTTCATGTACTATTTACAGGTTAATTGTGACTGACATCGATTCTTTTTATTCAAGCATAAATAACACGACGTGCTCGAGGTACGTTAAGTTTTCCGTGGTTTCCGTAGCCTCGTGGACTTTTTTTTCTCCTTTTTCCTGGTAATAACCAGTTTCCACCGAACCTCGTACCGAGAGCTTGGTAGACCCTCGGATCGTCTAAAAGTCACTTGGACGCCGTTGACTTGCACGTGGAAGACGGCTCGGCGGAGACACTTGAACTTTGGCGCAGCTGTTCTTGACGAGAGACTTGGGCTGTTATGAGAAGTCGTATTTAAATTTGAGAAAAGAAGCACTGGGTTCCGTAAGGTGATTGTAAAGTGTCGTTTAAAATTATCTATTCGCTAAGGTAATCCGAATTAGTATTCCTCGTTTGAAAAGAACCTAGACCCAGTATCGGGCCGTATTATTGCCCAATACTTGTAGCAAGTAACGCGCGGAATTGGGTTAGAAAGTGCGCCACGTAACCTTCAGATAGCTTCGAGTGGTTTGGTTGCGAAATAATTTTGGTTAGCGTTGGCTTTTCTCAGAAATTATCGTATCACCGGTTAACAAAGAGAGACGAGGATAACGAGCGAAACAGGAGAAGGGACGATCGTTAGAAAGAATTACAAAGAAAGGAAGGTATGGTTAAATTATTGAAAATTGCCTGAGTTGACCTTTCGTTCTATCCGGCACGTTCCATTGGTCAATTCCCTTCGAAGCGAGACGCTCATTGGTCGAGCTTGATTCTTTTCCCTCGCCAGGCACCATGACGCCGCACATTCAAATTCACGCACTGTTGCGAGCACGCTGTTGCGCAACATAAAACATTCGTGGAAATCACGGCGACTGTGTTACACGTTATTGTAACCAGTGTTACGGAAGATAAAAAAAAAAATCTCAAAGTCCCTAATTGGCCCATGCGAATATTCTTTAGAAACAAGGAATCGATCGGCCATTTACTAGCGACGACCTTAGCGCACTACCTTCCCAGTCGGTAAAGAAGAATCGGCAAGCGTGTCGAAACGGGGAAGTCGATGATCTCGAGTAGGTTAGCACGGAGGTTCTTTTATATCTCATTAGGACCAATGACCGACACATACCGACAGCGCAGAGTACACGTTGCTATGAGAAAAAAAAAAAGACAAATAAGACCGGACAAGATTCACAGTTCGAAGATTACGTGCCTCGAAAGAAAAACGGATTAAATACTGCAAGGTTGAAACACATTTTTTTTTGATAAAATGAAAATTCATACAAATCATTCATCCTTTCCTCCCCTCGACTAGCAGAGAACAACGCGACGTAGACGCACACGTGCACCACTCATGGCGACAGATGCATCGACAGTCACGATGCACCGTGCATACACGTCAAATTTTACTCCCACCCATCAAACTCCTGCTATTGCTCGCAATCGTCGTTTCGTCTATCAGAAAATCCCATATGCAATAATTTTGTCGAATTATCAAAATAAAAAAAAAATCACGTTACTTACGCATATTTTTGCGGTTATCCCAACGTGCAAAGAACTCGTGACTTTTTCTACGTGTACGTAAGACCTTATATACTATTTACCGCATTTTCATCAAACTTTTACCGATCCGACGCGCCATACGAGAGAAGCCCGAAGCGTGCGTGACTGCTTTTCGAAATAAAGGGAAATGAGACACGTTGCATCTCGACTGCATACATATTCATCATGTGTGCTCAAGCATTTCACGCAACGACCTACGACTGAAAACTCGACTGGACAGATGCCATATTGATTACGCAAACAATGTCTCCCATAAGAACCGACGATTTTCATCGTGTCGCAAAAGCCCGCGTGCACGTGGTAACATTGGCAGCTTCAAAGTGCAGGAACAACAGAAAGAAATAAAGAACCAGACAGCGACGTACGTTCGTCAGGTGTCATGGGAGCCTTGAACAGTCAGCTGATACTGTGCTTGCGAATTGAGTACTCGTGGAAACGCGTGTCATGGAAATTAATGAGAGAAAAATAAGAAAAAAATTCAAGAAGAGGGGGGGGGGGGAAGAGCGACAAGAGAGAGGAGGGGAGGGGGACTACCGTCGATATAGCAACTTTCGTACGTCTGGGGTAACATTACGTATGATTCATCGCAGTCGATGAAGAGTCCGTCTATAAATGCAACCTGAGTCAGCGACTGTCGCGCGACGAAAGTCCACCCAAATCCGTTGCCTCGCATTGGCGAGTAAGAAACGTTAAAACAAAGAAAAAGAAAAGGCAACCAAATCTTTCGTAGACGTTCGAGCGCGACGCGTCATACGAGATGTTTCAAACGTCAAAGTGACGTACGAAGTTTCTTTTCCTCTCTTCTCCCCCCCGAACCTCTCACTCCCACCCTCGTCCCTTTCAGCCCTTCTATCTCTTTCTCCGACTACGTATAGACAGTCTCTCGTAAAGGCTGTGTCACAACGCGACGACCCATTTATCTTGGATCCCGTTAAAAAGACACGTGCGCACGAGATTCTCTATGTCTCATGTGTAACGGGTTGTCGCAGATGAAGCCATACGTTGTGGACCCACCCTAAGGTCCTGTAATATACACGTTGACCTAGGATTCATAGGCATCCTTATAGAGGCGTCTCGACGATCAATGACGTCGTAAATAGAAGAATTGACACCTCGACGACTGCAGTGTTTACTTCGTCAGCTGATCGTTTACTTAGAAAATTCTGAAATGTCACTAGAGGGACAAGATCGGGCAAACGTAAGAGCGAGGGTTGAAAGACGAGAGAGAGAGAGAGAGAGAGAGAGAGAGAGAGAAGTTGCAGCACGAACGTTGCGTCATCGTTCATCTAACGTAAATCGGCAGCACTAGTCACTTATACGGTTGCCTAGTTCTCGTTCGAGCGAGCACGATTTCGTGATGGACGATAGTGTGTCAGTAGGTTGTCGATTCCGCGTGCCACCCAAATTTGGCGTGGCCTGTACTTCTATTCCGTATAGTACAGGCAGTGGCAAGGTTGCGTGGGGCGATTTCCGATGTGTGCGCGAGGGTGGAAGCGGGGCTGGGTGGACGAGAGAAGACACGTAGTGAGATGGTATAGAAGTGACATTCTGCTATCCCCACTCCGTACGAATAGCTTCGCGAATAGCAATTTGCCTATCCCGGCGAGTGTAGTGACGACGCTACGCTTGAAATTCTAAGGAATCGAATGGATTCCTTCTTTTACTTCGCTAGGACGGATAAACATCTTTCCTGGAAAATAAGGCCGCTGGCACCAATGACCTCGGAGCGACGTACTTGTTTTCCAATAGTAATACGTGCGATTCGGTATGAGGTAATAGTAAAGAAAAAAAAGAAAAAAATATCCGTTCCGATTGAAATCACCTGTACGTTATCAATATTTAATCTCGCATAGTACTTATTGATCGTATATGTTGACTGATACAATTATACGTTACGGTTATATCTATATCTTTCGCACGATATAATTTTACACGCAACGTACCAACTGATGTTTGCCTGTAGTTTGCACGAACTACGGGACGAGGAGATAAGACGCACGGGATTGTGACATGCGAAAATAATTTGGATTATCTTATCGGTTCGCGAAGTGGGTCTGCACGAGAGGACGGAGGGTTACGAGGGGTCGGGACTATCGACTTCCTAAGCCGAGAAATGGGGGAATGCGAGGCGCGAGGAAAAGGGAAGAAAATAAAGGAAAAAGAAAATCGAAGGAAATACACGTGCAGGAGGTGCAGTGACCTGCGAAGTTAAAAGATTCGAAGACACGTCGGGCTTGCTTATCGATTCAATTGACTGTCTTATGCATTGTACGAGTCAGCTAGGTTTGTTAGAAAATTTGCTTCCTCGTGACCGCCGTACAGATACACGTATTGTTTGGTCTGACGAAATAAGTTGAAAATCACTCAACGTTAATATTCCCTTTTGACTTTCGTCGTTTGAGTGTCGCGTTATTTTTATCGTGTTTCTCTTCGAACGTCCGTCCTGTCGCCAAGAGGGTTTTTATCGAGTGGCTCAAAGCCACAGATAGGACAGTCTAGTCAACGTTGGTAAATCGTGAGCTTAGTAGAGTATCCGTGTGTATAGGCGCGCGTGTGTGTAATGTAAACACGAACTGCGTGCAACATTGTTATCGGAACTTTAACCAAATATACTTGTTTTCGACGTGACCCACCGATATTGAGATCTACAATTACAATTGAGCAACGTGCGTGTTTTTTTTTTTTGTACAAAATTGCCTGTAATTATTTACAAGTTTCAAGGCATAACATTTCCTTTTTTTGTTTTCCCTCGTACATCGACCATAAATTTTGGATATCTTTCGTCTTTGTCCCGTCAATATTTCTCTTTGTTTATCATCTGGCATTATCTACAGACACACATTTCGCTTATTGTTTATCGATGACGCGTCAACGCGCGTGGAGTCATCGCTGATGCAAATACAGAAATTGTCACGAGTCACAGTGAGTTTCCACGAACTCAAGCACTGTCGGAATTGGTTTTCGATTGTGCAAGAAACAAGGAACTCGCGTGGCCTTGGACGTCAGTTACGAAAGTTCCGACGTAGCGTCAATTGGCGATTGTATGAATTTTTCAAGAAAGACGAAACGTGCGACTAGAGTTTAACGAAAATGTGACGTAATAATTGGTTAAAACGGACATGAAAAAAAAAAATACAATTATTAACGCGACGTGTGTGATAGACGGTAAAAAAAAGATTGTTCGAAGAAAATAGTCAATTCGTCGTAACTATCCGTGACTCGCAAGGATTTCCAGTACGTCAGTCGCGATTACGATGCATGGGAATTGTTAATGCAGAATTCCGTAGTGGCGAAGCCCGACGTACGCGATCGAATTCGTAACGCGTCGAGAGGATCGTAAACACGCGTTTTACAGTCCTTTAAATATAAATCGAGAACGAAGTTTATTACCACGTTGTGACATAGTTCGATTGCGATAAATTCACTACGGATAATTTAAGATTTTTTTATGTTCGCTTATTCCACGGACAATCCATTTTGCCTTGCCATAAGGGGTATACATATTATCAGAGGGGCTATACATGTTGCCACAGAGGGTATACGTAATTATCAGCGTGCGACAAAAGCTGGTGCGATTGGTCGAGAGGGTCGACGGGTACAAATATAAAGAAAGACCAGCCCAAGAAAAATTAGCGGTACTTTTGCGAAAAAGAAAAAAAAAAGTGTCAGTCTTATAGTACTGAATATTAACTGTTACGCAACACCAGGCACTGCGCATCATGATTATTATTTCAGGCATGAAAGATAGGTTCGATCGTTCAAACAATCTTTCGAGCATTCAAGAATGAACTAGTTAAAAGAGAAACCGAGGAAATCTAAAACGAAACAGTCGTCCTTTCCAGTAGGTAGCAACGAGAAGAATTATACCCATTGTAGACGCGCAGCTGACAGGTTAAATATTACGTTCCACGAGAAAAGCCGTATTTTTAGCATTAAGAAGTGGGAGCCGAGGATATAATCGAGCGAGGCAACTAAGAGAGAGGATAGGAGACGAAGAGGCCAAAAAAACATGGGAGGGGAGTCAAGTATGTTACGTCACGTATTTTTGAGTTCTATCAGTCTCTGACTTACTAGTGGCGCTTGACGTGCGTGTTTGCAATACACAAAGCCCCAAGTTGGGTCGCACGGCTGCCAACTATGTGTACGTAAGAGTATGCGTCCTTCGGTACCGTCAGTCACTGTGTTTGCCAAGCCGAGCATAATGCCGGGAAAAAGGTTTAAGTCTAGTTTCCACGGTCATTGGACCATTCTTGATAAGCACAGTGATAAGGAACACCACAACAAGCGTCTTTCTCGCACGTTCATCGACGTAAATACAATTGGTTGGGCAGACGAAGAGAAAAACAATTTTTAATTAAAGCAGCTACGTCAATAAGGTTTCTCCGTTATCGATACTGACATACATAGTCGTCGGTAAGAGACGTAAATACGTATCCACGAAATCCTCGTATAGGAGTATAAGAACGGCTTGTGTACTTTCGAACAATCGAGCGAACCAATTTTACCCGGTATATGTATATATAGAACAATGCTAACTAATTTCTTAGGAGTTTATATGTATCTCGGGTGATTCGTCTATTAACGTACCAAAGAGACTTGCTCTTGTGACTTGGTGACTCCGAGACTTGACACTGTGGGACAGATATAAGTGACGTCCAAAGTTTTCGTTTGGTACTATACACATATATATGTATATAAAGTGACGTTAGTACAGAGGTATACGATGCAATTCGTGTACGAGAGGCAAAGGATACAAGCTCAGCTAACTGTTATTATTACCGTCGGCGAATGCCTATTGCGTAATATCTTTTATTAGCCTGGCAGAGGCGTATTGGCCGAGCGATACAGTCCCGGTGTTATTTGGTTCGTCGAAAATAAATCCGCTCGAGAATTCTCGAGGATCGTCGGAGTGTGTCGTGAGCTGTCTAGGTCGAGTTTGAATTTTCGCGGGATATCCCAGAGCAATGGGCGACCAGGGGAGTAGCGGGTAAAAGAGGCAAGTGACGTAAACGAAGATACGTCGAACCGTAAGTCGCACTGGTTGAAAAATCGTAATCCAATTGAAGTGTAATAGCAGTAGCAGTAGTAACAATAGTCGAGGTCGAAAAACAGATTTTTCGTAATGGAGTCAGACGAGTCTCCATGCGTCGCACCTAACACGATGCGCGTCATGTGTAATGGAAGCAAGCACACGTGTTCCATGAGTTGTGTGTATGTGTGTGTGTATACAGGTATATAGGTTGCGATATGCGTATCCGATTTTTCCAATTTCAGCACCTTTTGTTAACGTCCAAGACCTGGGTCAACGTTTCTTACTCGTCACCGTTTACGACCTACCGTAACGTGTATTGAGCTTTTCGAAGAAGGCACGGGTTCGACCTTAATGTCGTGAAGCCACGTGACAGTCGCACCAGTTGTGCCACGTGCTTTGAAATTCTCACCTGGGCAACAGTAGTGCTTAAACACTCTTTCTCTCTGTTATTTGTCTCTCCCTTTTTTCTCTTTCGTTCCCTCTCTCACTCTACCTCACCCTTTCAAACTCTCTCTCTCTCTCTCTCTCTCTCGCTCGCTCGCTCCCTCCCTTTCGTTCTCTCTGCTTTTCCAATGCAGCGATAACAACGTTGCAAGAGAACGTACTGGTCGTACAGAGTGAAACGCGTCCAAGCCAATCGGCGAGAGGTATAATGTCGGCTCGGCTCGAGCCAGTCGGTAAAGCTGACGTTGGAGCCAATTGGTGAGTGGCTGACTTTGGCTGGATCCGTTGGGCTTATATACCCACAACGCCGCGTCACGCGACCTCCCCCTGCCGTGTCTCCGCGTCCCGCGTGGCACCCGACACGAGACGAGACCAAACGAAAAAAGACGAGACTCGGCGACCGCGCGCATGCGCGACCCCACCGAACGGCACACGTACTAGGGAGCCCATGCGCTTGAGTGTTCGCAAACACAGAGGACAAAGAATACGTGACGCTAGGCGCATGCGCCTCTACGGTCGTTCAAGCAAAGCAACCAACACGAAGAAACTGCGTCGCCGTCACTGGCTGCGCTCGCGAAAATATTCCGTGCCAAGATACATATGTATATTAATAATAAAGACGTGCCCAACTAACATGTACCCGGAGTCCCGTATACGTGGAATATCAGTGCCGCGCGACGTTCCCGTCATTAGCAGTCAACGAGTGCGACTTAAAATCGTCGAACCCCGAAATCGGTAGCGCGACATAATTTTAGGCCTCCATTTCTTAGCTATAGGAATTGTCCCGCCTCTACTAACTCGCTCTCGACGCCATTGTACCCGGAGTAGCTACACTACCTGAAATCCCAATATTCTTCGAAGACGGCAAGCAGAGGCTAACATTTGTTTGGGTTATGCACCGGATTATACTGCTTGGCGACTCCTTCTCTCTTTCTGTTACATTATCTTCTTCTACCACCTCGTATATACCGTTCACGTTTCACGTGACGTTAGACCTGCTAAGACTATACCATACCATTGCGATACTAACCTACATACGCCGTAACGTTTTAGATGGTCAAGCGTCGCGACGGTAAGGAATCCTTCCACTTGGATTTACACCGCACTGTTGTGCGACACGCCGGAAGTAAGTAATCGGCTACTGATTAAAAAACAAAATAACATACATAGATATGGCATCGATGATTTCGCAACATCTCACAACTACGCGCAACGAGATCACGTGAAACTGTCGGCACCCCCGTTACATACAAAAACCTCTCGTAGCGGACAAGCGTTAAGTACACACGATAGCGCGTGTGCGTAACATGAGCACCTACTACACGTGACTCGTATCTCCGCTACATGTATGCCTCGTTGCCACGTATACATACAAATACACGAAAGCCGCGAATATAACGATGTAAACAAATTAAAATATACGACAGGCCATATAAGTACGACGTGTTGAGATAGCCTCTACGCGTATATCTATATATAACACATATACATGCCGGTCCATTAACGTCGGAGACGTGTGGGCCAGTCACGATCCATGTACGTACGCGAAGGCGGCAATTTTAATTTCGAATTTTTGACAGTAGCGTAGCCTTATCGACATCCGATAAGAAATGGAAACTTCTAGCAATAAGCTTCAACGGACTTTGTCCCTCGAACGTCTAACGACGATAACATTGACGATCGTTCTTTCTTCTATCTGTTTACAAGGTAACCTTGAGCGACTAAGCTTCGAGCGGATCGGCCTCTTTATAAAACGGCTCATCGTGGTTGACTGTGCCACGAGTAAAGGCCCGACTGTCGTGACTCGCGGAGGTCCCGTTCCTGCTCCCATTTCCTCCTATCGACTATTCCTACTGGCTATGTACATTCCTATACTTCTAATTGCGTATCTATTTTCCGTGCCCGCTGGTGCGTCTTTTTTTTTTTTTTTTTTCGTTTCAATTTTTCTCTCCACGGTCGATCTTCGAGCTCTCGAGTCCCAACGACCGTTAAAGCACCAAGTTAACGAGTATTTCCGCAACCGGCAATGGTACGTTACACGGAAAATTACACCGTTACTGGAACCCACTTGGAGCCACGACCCAATAATCCACATTTCGTCGGCTCTATTTACACGCCGACGAGACCGACTTCCCACTCTTGTAATACCTAACCTCATTTATGACGGGATAACGATTCTTGACGACAACAGGCGAAACGTAACGATCAGTCATAAATACATTGCTACGTTGGTCGAAGGAAATTTCAATGTTGAAATACACCGAACTCGACTACACTGTCGAGCCGATCTTCGCGTTGCTAATGAAATCCAGTCTACTAATAGGCATCGTTAATCTACATAGGTATTGTTTACGTGATCGAAGGCATTTTTCAAAAAGTTGTAATCAATTTTGAAAAAAAAAAAAAAAAAAAAAATTTATTCGCCTCAAAAACTTCGACGTGTCTTACGGCAGAGAGAGTTTAAAAAATCGTATTCGTTCTTGAATCGCATGGCTTCTGCTTCACTGTGAGCTGAATTTTCGCGGAAACGCATATATATATATATATATATATATATACACAAGGTTAATGATAAAAAAAAAGACGATGTAAAAAAGAAACCTATCGAAACGACAGTTACGTAGCCCGACGAGAGTTATAACGTAGTTGATGGGTACGCGTGGGCAACGAAGGGTAGTAATAAAGGGGATGAAACGACGAAACGCCTACACGGCGCCGCGTGACGTCACTGCTTGTCGATACCATTATCCTCGATTCGTTTCTCTTCTCCCCGGACTCCTCCTGTCCCGCTCTCGTAACTGCTTCCAGTCTCGCGCTAGGAAATCTCAAACGGACATGTGCGCGGCATGTAAAATTGTTAAAATTATTCATTGACATCGAACGGCGCCATTATTTTGCAAAATTAATTGCGCTTGCGAACGCGGTTAAAGGATCGTACCTGCGCGCGTGTATGTCAGTGTCAAATTGTTGCAAAAATAAAAAAACAAGATTGAATAATGAAAGCCGGTTATTCGAAATCATTAGGAATATATATATATATATTCATCCTATCCTAATACGCTCGCCGTGAAATAACGGAAAATACGTCGCATTACGTTCGACGTCCCCGATTCTCTCGCGAGAGGTTGGATTTAACTTTATTTGGCAAATAAAGCCGTTGACGTAGAAAGAAATGCGAGCGGTATCGTATGTCAGAGCCTTGAAGGGTTTGTCGAGAGAGGCAATGCTGCCAAGTAGCGTCTATTTCTGGTTCCGGGATATAGGTATGTATCAACTTTTTCGCCTGGCGTCTAAGCTACCCCGTCGTCACCGTGGCGTCGGCGTCGACTGTGTCGGTGATCTGGACGCAGTACAAAATGAAAAAAAAAACTAACAAAACATGATACAGGCAATTACCGAAGGATGGACCTGTGAATACAATTTCAATATGTACGACGTGACGTTAGCAATCGAACGCAGATGTCGTATACGTCTGTTTCAGACGAGAAGGAGACTTCGGTCGAAGTTCTTAATGCTGTACGAAGAAAAAGACGGAAAGCAGCGGAAAAGAAAGCTGAAAAAGAGGTAAGAAACTAGGAAAAAAAAAAAAAAAAAAATTTTACCCGAGGCAAGGATTAACAGTGCAAGAGAAGTTTTAGAGTGAACGAGGGGAATAAAACGAGAAAAATGATAGGAGAAAGAGAGAAAGAGAGAGAGAGAGAGCGAAAGGAACGAAATCGATTTGATACCAAAGACGGCGCTAGGAACTCGGAAACCGTCGCTCGACCACTGACTGGAATGTCGCTCTTGCGGATCGATCGCCGTGCGAACGCGCCTTTAGCCGCATGTGCCGCTGCACGAGTACGGAAGAACGCGCGCGACCCCTTCCTGCTCTACGCGGCATCACGGTTAATCGGAAGGAAAGTTGCCTTCGATAAAAGCCTGTACAAAGTGCAAGAGGCGGAAGTAGCCTGACAGAGGAAAAATAATGCAATGGAAACTGACCTAACCTATACTGCGCACTGTACAAGCCAAGATACAATATACACCGAGAGTCTGCAGGCAGATATATACATGGACGACCAATGTAAAGCAACATTGAGCCGTATGAATGTATCGGATTGAAAAGCGGAAGTCCGCCGGGTGAGTCAAGTTTAAATAATCCTGAATCGTGAATCGCACAAGACTTCCGGTAAAGCGTCTGAGCAAACCACAAGGAAATTCGTATACGGGAAACAACGGTATGGCAAGCTCCATTCAGTGTAAAGGCAGGTAACGGTTTCCGGGCACAAGGATGTGGCACAGCCTACATACCACCGATACGCGCTTAAGAGTGAGTGAGTGAGTGTCCGTATGTGAGAGAGAGAGAGAGAGAGAGAGAGAGAGAGAGAGAGAGAGACAAAGCTAAAAGAGACAAAGGTAAGCATAGGGAGTTTCAAACGTAACGAAGGGAGTTCGAGTCCGCGCAGAAGAGTCTTCTTCGCAGTCTCCTCCAACTCGCGCTCCCCCCCCCCCTCACCCTCTCCCGCCCCACACCTAATTCCCCAGCCATGCTCTGCCAACTCATCTCGCGGTAAATCAAAACCCATCAATTTTGCATGACCGGAATAATATACTTTGCTCGTCGACACTGACGATGCTGTGACGCTATAAGACTATCAGGCGCGACCATGGTAACGCCGTAAGGCACGTGACGGGGGGAAGGGAGGTTGTAGGAGGGGATATATGCGCGTTACTAGTGAAAGGAAGTATAACGACAGCTATAAGTATATGGTAGTTACTTAACCTCTGTTTGACAGAAACGAGGTCATTTTTATTAAGCCCTGCCGATACTGCGTATCGGCTGCGCGGCTTTGCCCGAGAGAGCGTGATTCTCGGTGTACAGAGAACTTACCCTACGCTCGGATGCCAAGGTAGACGCGCGGAAGCTGAAAAAGGAGATCGAGGTGGGATACACGTAGGACGGCGACTGGGACACGAGGATGGAATCACAAGGTATATAGAGGAAGGAGGAGGCCCCGTTAATGGAAATAGAACCCGTCACGATGAATGGACGTACAGTCGTTAAAGTTGTCAAGGTTGATCCAATAGCCATTGGTAGAATCTGTTCTGGCTATTATTTTTCATGTATTTTCTAAAGAGCGCGCGTCGTTCGCAGCTACCGTAAGGAAAAGCCGGACGTCCAATTGAACCATAGTGAGGTTGAAAGATCAGCGACGTGTCTTATATATATATATTTTTCATCCGTGACGTCATCAATCTGGATCGCGACAGTCTTAAAGTTTTCAACGTGTTCACGTTGAGCAGTGACGAACGTCGTGAATCTTTTCGTTTACCTTCTCGCGAGGATACATAAGTGTAATATAAGAACACTTTCGCCGACGTGCCTGGCTTTTCCCTAGTGGCAACTGCCAGTGTACACGGTAAACGTCCTCCCCTCGCCCGCCAATCCGCTCACAGCGCCACGCACCTACTTCGCCGCAACTTCGTCACCTCTACGCTCCTCCTCACTCTCTCTCTCTCTCTACACTTTTCAGTAGAGCACGGCTACGACTCTATCCCCGTTACTGTGTTCTCTCTCTTTCTTTCTCTTTCTCCCCTCTCGACCCTCGATCTACCTCTCCTCGGTCCCCTCGACCGCCGGCTTCGCTCGTATCCACCCCCTCCCGACCCCTCCGCCAGTCCTCACCGTCCCGTCTCGCCACGGTTCAAATGCGTTCCCCTCTCACTCCCGTATGCTCGTGCCACTCGCAAGAATCCGGATCTAGCCTCAAGGTTTACATAAAGGAGTTGCTGGACGAAGCCGACATCTTTTCCCTTTAGCGCGACTCTCGCTTGGTTTTCGTATATATACGAAAATACAATATAGCCCCGTATATATATATATATTTGGCAATTTGAACATAAATGGCTGACCGACTGCAGATTTCGAAATTCGATCGACGGCTCTGTCGCTGATTTAAAACTAATTATAATGGCATGTGAAATACGTTGCTGCGAATATATTTTTGGCTACGGCACTGATACGTTTACCAAATAACGATCCGGAAGTGACAATTTGTTAGATGCACTTGCGTCAGAGGCTTTATTGAATGTTTGAGATCGGTGAACGTCACGGGCTGATTTATTGTCGTTCAATGTTACGTAAAGGCTGGCTCACACGTGCAGTTCTGCAGCCGACAGTATAGACGTGAAAAAGTATAGCGAAACTTTAAGATAACGACCTACTGTCATATCTACGAAATAACAACGCGTAGTCGGATGCTGCGACACTGCGGGCAGGCGAACATTTGAATTTTACCGCCAACGAGAATACGCAGGGTCGCGTCGCACGTCGAAAACTTGAAGAAAGATCGACGCGCCAGCGACAATACTTCGTATCGTGTTTTCACACTGACCTGTAATATTTCACGATACGAAAAGTCGAGACTGTTAACCAACCCGTCGGCCATTGCGACACAATGGCGAGGCGAGTCAGTCGGCATACAGATTACTTTCTCTAGTTCGCGATCGCAATAGCTCCTTGGCGTTTACTCAGAGATACGTTGCCGCGGCCTTTACGTCTGCTATGCAGCGCCCGGTAGACGTGGAAGTTTTCACGCAAGTTTCTTTTTCTCCATTCGATTCGCATCGAACGATTTTTGCGTTCGTCCTCTTGTATTTTACCTGCCAGGCGGATCGCGGCTCTTTGGCCGTTCAGTCTTCTCGAATGAACGAGACGGAATTTCGCGTTGAAAAGAGAAAAAGCCTACAGCGAATCAATCAGCCGACAGCGAGTCTTCGTTCTCTTGTTATTTTAACCGTACGGACGGTGGCTGAACGAGGAAATAGTCGAGCAGACTTTATCTGTAAGGAAGTCGGACCTTCTTTTTTTTTCTTTTTTACGTATTATCGTATACAACTCGCTATGCAAATTACGCTACAGTCAACGCGCGCGCGTTCACGTTAAACCGTCAACGCGATATACTGGGACGCCTAGCAGCGTCTTGTGAATTTTTACCGTCCACGCGTACGTAGGCCTCGTAACGCGTTCTACGGCTCGTAATCTCCGACTACGGGGCGTGCGTCGAATTTGAAGAAGTTCGAAAAAGAAAATAAACGAGAGAGAACAAAAAAAGAGGCAGCTAAGTCGTTCGCACGTGGGAGAAGCGAACGTCGCGCTAATAAGTGCCAGTCATCGTTAGTGCGAAGCACTGTAGTTAAATAACCGCATTGGAATCTTCTAGTCCTTTCACCCCTCCACTCCCACCCGTTCGTCACCCCCTTATAACCTATACGTCATACACGTCCAAATTTCAATAGCTGGCAAGTGTCGTACTTTGAGGACGACCATTATCAATTTGTACAAAATCCATAATACACGCAATCGTACGCGTACGTTTCACCAGCACTGAACGCCGCGTTAACATTGTACTCGTAAAG
This sequence comes from Syrista parreyssii, assembly GCA_030142615.1. NCBI lineage: Eukaryota > Metazoa > Arthropoda > Insecta > Hymenoptera > Cephidae > Syrista > Syrista parreyssii. The sequence continues at coordinate 832,620 of JARQTG010000047.1, forward strand.
CGTTTTTGGGGTCGCCGCGGACCCCACGCGAGTATTCAATGGTCAATTTGTTTTTTTGTACACGAGCGCGGAATCGCTCGTATGATGTTTGCCGTTTTTAAATGAGAATATTTGCGAAATCGTTTAGAGCGCCGGAGCCGCGCGAAAGCTGAGAGCCGAGGGAATCCGACAAAAGCGAAAACAACAAACACTCGCTCGTCGCTGAGAAATCCAGGAAAAACGGTATTGACGGCAACGTGTGCACGAGCGATGCCACCGTGTTGTTGAATTCGTCACGTCGCTATGTCGAACGGTTGCGCAACAGCCTCGGAAACGGCCGCAACAACATAATTTACAGGAGGGCTGCAGAAAATAAAAAAAAAAAAATAAACAAACGTAAGGTCGATCAAGTTGGCGGTCGTGCTGAAATAGCAAGCGAGAGTCGTGACGCTTCTTCTAAATGGTGTTCCTCGTATTCCTCATACGTAGAGACACAAGTAACGTCTACAACTCTTCAAACGAGACTGTCGTTTTCGTTGATGGATTTATCGTAGGAAGTCGCAGTAACGAGCGACCTGAAAAATATATATTTTTGCCGAGACCAAAAGCAGGGAGGTAACGGACGTCCTGACACTTCGTGTCATTTCGGTCGTTCTCGGAAAACCGATTCGCCTTTAGTCATCCTAGCTCGACGGTTTATGGGAAATTGTTGACAGCGACGGGAGGCCACAGAGAGGCGCACGCGGGGTCCCTGCTAAGTATGTTTTGTCTAGCGAGTCCCTAGGCAGGTATAAGGGCACGGTGACGTTATAACAAAAACTGGCAGATACGAAGCACGAAGGAAAAGCTATGGAATTAATGTGAACTGAGACAGAGTGAAAAATAAATGAAAAAACGATTGGAGGAATAAGACAAGTCGAGGATTTCTCATTGGAGAGACAAGATGAAGAAAGGAACAATGTTTCAAGCGTATTTCAGACTACTCGTGTAAGACGTCTTGTAATTGTATGGTAAAGTCGTGTGCGGGTGCGTCAGACAGTGTGCGACAACCTCAGTAGCTAAACAGTCTAAACTGCTTACGAAGAAGAGGAATGACGCACGGTGGCTTCGTTCGTATTTTTCTTCGAGACGGTCAGAGCCGACACGTATTGCTCGTTACCAGGGAAAAACCTCCGTTCCGGCAAGTCCCTGACTTCCGCTTTTCTCGCACTCCCCGATAAGACCTTCGGGCTACTTGTACGTCTCTCCTCCCGCTTCCCTTCGTCCAGCGCTGCGTCGTTCTTCGCCAATAACGCGGATGTGTAATTTATTCTTAGAATCGGTAAGAGTCGGCATCCATTTATTCACTAACTGATAATAGCTCGCGCCTATCCGTTTATCACGACGAAGTATAACGACTCTTATCTACGAAAGTGTTCATTGATATTTTTCATGAGACGATAAACACGGAAAAATTGCTTTGCTCTGTTGATACCGATAGCCACATATATGTAATGAAATTGCAATCGATCGAAGCCAATCGATACGGGTGTCGTATATGAAAACGATGACACGTGTGATTCCTGGATAAAGTACGGTAAGGAAGAACGATGGAAGTTCGTTCCTTGTTAATTTCGAGCGCATCCACGAAAAGCTGCTGGAGTAACGTATATAAGTGAATTTACCGTGAATCCGTCAAGTCGCCGGAAATATTTTCAAAGCCGTCGCGTGATGTCCGAGCAAAATCGTATGACTCGAAAGTCGCATGACAAAGAACCGTAAAAGGCGTTTCGGTAAATTCTCCGTCGATAACGTAGAAAGCGCAAGTTAATCGAAAGGGAATTCCAGTAATTACGAATGTCCATAAAACAGTGACGTGAGACACAATGGTCGCCGGAAGTCGAGTATAAGTAGAGTGCGGCAAGGTCGTCGTCGTCGTTGTCGTCGACATAGAATTGAATTTACACCTCGCGCTTCGAGAGGCTCGCGTCAATTGGCCGTCCCTGTTAATTTCGTATAAAGAAATCGAGACACGCTCGTTAGTCGAAGCGTCGACACAGAGAGAGACTCTAGCATACGCGCCAGTCTACAAAGTACATACAAAGTCTCGTATATAAGTATATACGGTGGGTCAAGTAGTAGCGAAGTAGCTACTGAAATTCCGAATTCATTAGTGGCGAATGACTTTCACTCGGCTGTTTCTCTACGAAGGAAGAAGTTACTTCGAATGGCCTATGCATGCCGACCACGGTGAGGATTCCGTTAAAAAGGAATTTTTCGAGAGTGCATAGAGACAGGCGTGCGAGAGGAGTGAATTTATTTCGAGAAAAAAAAAAAGAATCAGCCGTCAATACATACAAAAACAAAATAACGCACATATCGTCATCTTACGTGAATTTCTATACAAGAAAATAATCGGACAGTTTCAAGAATCTCCGAAACGCCGATGAGAGCTGTAATCAAGCAACGCACGTACAGGCCAACCCAGAAGTATCGTACCACCTGAAGTTGGCTACACCATAGAAGTCAAACGGATGTAGTTAACTTCAGTCGGTGCAATATTGCCGAGCAAAGCCCTGCAGGGTTATGAAACTAGATGGATTTAAAGGGGAAAAAAAAAAAAATCAATTATTTCTTATCATGACATACAGTAAACACGATATCGATTTTTATGCAATGGCGCAATTATGTCAATAAATAATTTCGACTGTCGTACGTTATATGTATCACGCGTCATAAGATAACAATATTACGTAACATTGGGGAGACGACGATAAAGCGCGGTTAGCAATTGAATTTAAATAAACTCATCGCGCTATTCGTTCTTTTCAATAAGCCAAAGTAAGCACAGACAGGGTATACAATACCGCGAGCAATATACCGTGTCTAAGTACTACTGTGTAAGCATAGTTAATTATCGTCCGTTCATGCTTGCATTGAAGCAGACACAAGAATCGACTCTCGAACAAAGATATTCTCTGTTAGGATGGCTGAAAGCGTCAAAGTGAAAAGCCGTTAGGGGGACTCGGTGAATTTAGCAAAATGGCTGCTCCCAGGTACGTAAGTGCGGTCGAAAGATAAACCAATAGCGAGTACGACGACGGTCATAACGATCAGGCTTTACTCGTACACTGTCGATGCGTCTTGCTACGTCATACAAGAAAACTAGTTTCCATCGAGGACAACCCGTTCGCATGTATGTTAGGCGTTCCCCATAAATCGGATTCTTCCAAAGTTTCGGCTAACCGGATTTCGTGAGGATTACGAGGTAAGATTTACAGGGGTGTAGCTAACGAAGTAGGATCCCTCCAGTCCCGTGTCACGAAATTTGTCCAAATATATAACAGCCTTAAAAACGTCTACGAGTGAGGGGGAACGACGGACTTTACGGAGAAATCATGAAGGCATTGGAAACCTCGAAAAATATGGTCCCTAAAGGGATAGGAGGGAGGGGTGTGTTTTCGATTTCAGGAAAATTCTTAAATATACACGAAGGACTATGGCCAAGGCCAGGTAGAGTTCAGTAGGGGGGTAACGAAGTGACTGCCTTCGGATAGTGCAAGAGGGAGAGAAACGGATGAAACGGGGGTTGGTATTGGCAGGGGGTGGATAGAGGATAAATATTTCATACGTGATCGCGATGGAAACTCGCGTGTGTCTCTTGCCGGTGTGGAAGGATAAAAGTTCCGTCAGCCCTTGCGAGACGGAACAATCCCCTTGTTCTGTCGCCATAAGAGAACTACCCCTGGCAACCGCAAAGGGCGCTGTGGCGCTGGGATCGCTGTTATACGTGTGGACGTAGGTGAGGTCGTATCTGTCGCGAGCGTGACTCGGCACGTACTCGTGTGAGGTGAATCGGGTGCGTCTCTATAGATTTGTCCTGGGGTCACGAGGTCCTTGACCGTCATAATCGTTCGAGGGAATTGAGTGTCGCGGAATGCCAACGAATTAAATTGGTATTAACGCACGACTCTGGAGTTTTGTTTATGCTCTCCATAGCTGCCGCGATGGAGATGACGTCCATTAATATCGATTGCGCAATGCCCCCTTCGGTGAAGAAGATGGCCGCGACACTTTGGTACGGAGATACGGTTAAACGCGGCTAACCAACAAGCAGTCAAGGACTGCGCGTTGATCAGTCAACAATTGGGGACACAGGAGGGAATAGGGACGCGAGAAAAAAAATTGTGCAACGGCAAGGAGAGGCATATCAGAGGGTCGAAGGTTAGCCGCAGCGTGCGAATATCACGAAATACCGGGAAGACAAGCCGGATGGTAATTTCAATGGGGATGTAAAGGAAAATCCAGTTTTACAGGTCCAGGCTGTCCAACGCCATTTTGTTATGTTCTCGATGATATTTACGGGGTCCTGTGCTCCTCGCTATTTACTCCCCAGGACGAGTCCTGCGCAACGTGAGTCTCCCCGCAGCAACCTCTACCTAGCGCGCCATCCCTGCGTTACAGAACGTCCACGTGAAACGGACAAAAGCGACACAAAGATGGCGCCAGTAGTCCGTTCCAAGTGTAACTACGGACAAAACGTCTACTTTTGCGGAACGCGGAATGGACTTGGTAAACCGGTAACGCCGATAACGAGCATTCCGATTCCGCGAGAGTTCAAGAATGATCGAAGGAAAAGGCTTGTGGGATTGAGAAATTATCACCGTGAAACGAGGTCATGTGTCGTTTTCTTTATATCTTTCTTTATTCTTGCTCGAATCGCCGTTCGTGATTACTAAGATACGTCGGCGGAGCGACGGAGCTCGTTACGACGAATCGAATCTGTTCGAAATGTGACACAAGGAACTATCGTCGGCAGAGCCAAAATTAACCAAGCGTAAAGGGACTCGTGTCATTAGGCGATTCCCTGGGGATTCCCCGAATACTTTCTAAGCACTTTTTACGTCCTCCAAAAATATCTGTCTGTCTATATATATATATATATATATATATATATATATATCGATAACGGAAGTAGACTCAGCTGTCTCCGTCCAAGAGCAAAGAACGAACCCGCTGCGAATTTCATCGATCGCAACGGTCCAACACGTCGGCAAAGAGAAAACGAGAGCTCTTCGGTGAAAATACAAGGATGCCGGTAGGACATACTAAAGCCGTGAGACTCCATCGCACGTGCAAGTAGCATAGGTCGACAATAAACTCGAGAGGGAAAGTAATAAGACTACACGAAGAAGAGGAAGAGGAACAATTAAAAAAAAAAAAAAAAGAAGAAAAAGAAAGCTTTCAGAGGCAACAAGAAGAGCGTCCTTCGTCGTAAAATTGGAAGGACGTTTACATGCATAGTTGCCGATAGTCTTAAGGCCGATTTACAATCACGTCGGACAAAAGAGCGACTTCCCCCCGCCGCTCCCTCCGCGCTCGTTACATCGATCCGTCGATTTACGAAATCAGGAGAGGAACTCGTGAGAGCGTATTGCCCGCGTGGATCGAATAACCGATCGTAACGATCACGTCACGTCGGTATATAACCGATACGGGTTGTTAAATCGGTCATCGTCAAAGACCGCAGACGTCAGGCACGACGGATGTATAAAGATTCGCGGTATAAGTAACATGCACGTAGAGCAGACGAGGAAGACTGGGTATCCGAGGGAACGGAGGTACCGTGAGTGAGACAAAGAGAGACCGATAACTTAGGGCTACCGAGGGAAAGAGAGAAGAAGGGTGAGAGATGCGGCAAAAGACGGGCAGGCGAAAGGGACGAGGGTAAATACGAAGCCTGGAGCGCGAGCGGCAAAGGTCTTTATAACCAGTTCTACCAGACGCCTCGCGGCACCGCGAAAACTTTATTTGTCGCTGACCAATCGGGACGACCTTTTCGCCAAGCGAGTGCTCGCCTTTCGCCACGTCGATACATAATATATGCAAGAAGGTAGTAGTAAACATTCAACGCGTTACAGATCTTAGCCAAATTGTACGAGCTTCTCTCGTCGAAGGAGACGCCGCTCCCGTCGTTATGCGTCAATGGGGTAGGTAGGCCCTATTTATCAGTATATAGACTTTATAAAAGCTGCGTAATCCGGTGAGTAGTTATCAGGGTATGTATGTACGTATATATATATATATATTTCCGTGTCCCAATAAGTGACGCACGTAGAACAATACACAAGGCAACGATTGTTGCAACGGTCGATTGTCGCAGTGGCATGCGGGCAGCGTGCGCATCGAGCGACGGCCTTGAGTATATTCACGCGTATCTGTATCACGTGTATTTTCACGGGAGATGCGGGTCACGCTTTAACCTCTGGGTTCCTGCGTGACGTGCGCGTACCACCTATACACACGGTTGAAAGGTACACGTATGGCGCACATTACACACACGCATACCACCCAACCACGGACTCGACAACCCCTTTCCTATTATAATTCATTGATAAGCCTTGAGTGAGAGAATTCGATATGTAATACATATTAAAGGGGGGTTGGGGTGAGGCGGTGGGGGTGGGGGGTACAGGCGCTCAATGCTTTCATAGTCTATCAAATCGACCACATACTCGTGGGATTCCCCGACTCCCCACTTATTCCGTGCTGTATCGTCGACATACGTAATGGTTACGTCACTCTGCCGCCTTCTTTTCTCTTAGTTATTTTTTCGTTCTTTTTTACCGCACCGTCACGACCGAGGAAACTCGACGTCGCACGACCTCCCGTGCGTGTTATCAATACGTAGGGAGGCAGCGGACGAGCAGGAATCACGGGAAAGGATGGAATTTCGAAATGGAGCTCTGAAGTTTAGCGATACCTAGAGGCGAACCGGTGCGGGTATATCGCCTCGTGAGGCTCGTTGGGCTCGAGTGAAAGGCAACAATGTGAAGGCTTACTGTGACTACCATTCGTACCGCAACGCGGTAAGCCAAGCCACACACTGCTGCATATGCCGTGGTGCTTAACAATATGCCTGGCAAGGAGACGTGTATATATAGTACGTATATACTATATGTATATATACAGATAGTACACAGCTACCTTCTTGACTCTCCGTGTGTGTGTGTTTGGGAACAGGGATCGAGAGGCAAGACAGTTGGTTCTCCCAGGATACACGTCATCCCGTGACAAGGACGTCTGTTAAACGAGCGAATTATACTGGAATAATTGCCGCACTCTTGGACAGACCTCGTAAAAAGAAAAAAAAAAAAGTATATATAAAAAAAAAGAATAAAAGGGAATTGACAATTTCGCGATTCTTGCTACTTTTCGACGAGTGTTACTCGCCAGCTCGTGTCGTTCAATTCGAGATTCGTGATCGTCATGGTGATACGTGCACGAGAGAGAGAGAGAGAGAGAACAAAGGCACATGCGTATCCTTGAACGAGATGAAGACGTAAAGTGAGTAAATACTTTTCAGGACGTTTCCGTCAGTTTTGCATTTTCAGCGACATCAGTCGGTCGAGGGATGAACGACTGACGCTGACACAGTCGTGGAAGAATGATTGAGGGAGGATCGTGTCTCCTTGCTGACTTCTAGTCCAGGTCCAGAAAGGAATGCTGATGGCGGCGGTGAAGACGGTGGGACAGAAAGGAGGTGCGGTACGAGAGAGCGGGATTTCCGAATAACGCGAACGTGTCTAAGAATAGTCGGTTGTTGAAGTAGTGAAGGTAGAGGGGAGGGGGGGGGGGTCTGAAAAAAAGAGAAAGCAAGGTAAGGGACGTGGAGGGTGGAAGGCGAAGGGATGAAACTAGGACTAGAGAGAGAAAAGGAAGAGAATTCAGAATTTTCAATGGATTCGATCCAGATCAGACTTGGAATTCGTCCGATCGATTAATCGAATCGAGCGTTACGTACGATGAGCCTCGGTCGCGGACGTAACGAGAAATTTCGTTATGTCCGTCGAGACCTTTCATTTGCTTCGAGCGATCAGCGACCATGCGAATCAGTGAAATTTCGACTATGGACATTTACAGGTACAATTTTTCCTTGTTTCGTCAAGAGATGAAGCGATTAGAGAGAAAACTTCAATTGGCCCTCTGAATCCCGTTAAGGCGAAGTTACGTCAGGTTCCGTCTTAAAGGTCAGAGTCAGAGACGTTAGATGAGAAACGTGTTGAATAGACGTTCTGAACGCGATGAGAACCGGTATGACGTTTTACCATGGGTGCCGATGAAATTGAGCAAAGTTATCGAGCGATCGAGCTAGGCAATCATTTCCGTGGATTTACAAGTAGCGTATATACGTAGCGTACGGTGACGTATCGGTATGTCGTGCGAACGAGGCCGCAACATTAGTCCCTAGGAGAATCGACGTTCTACCGGAACGTTTCGTATCTGTAATACCGACGGCGGTAATAGAGGAAAGGTTAGAATAAAAAATATTTTTAAAAAAGAGGGAAAAAAAAAACAAGGAAAAAAATTAACAAGCCACACCCAAAAGAAGAACCCGACACAGTGGTCAATGACTCGGCCTTCGAACACCTTCCGATACCTTCGGGCCACAGTTGAAATTGGATCGAGGCCTGTGAATAAGTTCGTAGATCGCGATCGTTTCGATTGAGCGGACGAGGCGAAGGAGACGGAGGAGAGTATAAACGCCGTATTGAACACGAGCGCAGACGTCAATTTCAGAATCGACGTGAAATCAGCAGTATCTCGTCTGACCAGCGCGCGACCTCGATCACCTTCACCAAGAAACCTTCCCGGCGGCCATATTAAAAATTTCAATCCGGATTTGAGAATCTCCTCGGGTCGCTTTGGAATAAATTTTCAGAGAATACGTATTCGCAATGGCGTGTAATCGTCGTCCGCGTGATATTTGAATCCAATTTGCCCGACTTAGTAATTTACTCAAGATGAACGCCATAAAAAGAGAGAGATACTGATATCCTTTTTTTACGTCAATTACAATTCACGTGAAGTAAATGGGTACTGCTCGCGATAATGTTATCGTCCTCGTGCGCAACATGTTTACGGTGCCAGGTAGAATTTCCAGACCTTCCACGTGAGGTCAGATACAATTTTTAAGGAAATATCGACGACAGTCGAACAATACTTATTTATAGAATCTTGGTTCTCAAGTCAAAACAAGATCAAGTCGAGTCGATGAACCAGTCGGTAAAGTAGCGCGTCGAAAATAGGAGGAGATGGGTGGAAGAAGGGGAAGAAAGAAAGGAAGAAAAAATATGTCGACTTTCATTCGTCACTTTACGAGAGAATGAAATGACGGATGTCTTTCAGCAAGCGGATGCCACTTTGTGATAGCCAATATACGTATTAAGGCAGTAGACTGTGGCCATTGAAAAAACAAACGGACGACTTTCTTCGTTTCCCACACCAGCCCACGAGTCGTTCCTCAAAATATAATAACTTGAACTTGTGTAACTTTATCAATTGAACCGATAGTTATTCCCACGCAACGAAATGTATTCGCGTTAACTAGCGCGATTACGATAACGCACAGTCGACGCTTGACCTTGGTTGGGTCAACGCCCGTTGCACAGCTACACGCTCCGATAAATTCAGTCAAATGTAAACTTACCCCTTCGTTTCCTCGGAACTGTATGGTAGGATTCTTGTTGGTCTTGTTCTGTAACAGAAAGCAGAGAGACGAGCGTCATTTTCCACAGTGTCAAATGTATATCGCACAAAGTCACACTGTATGCGCAGCCATCATGAATATGCTTAGGCGTTAGATTGCGTGACGGCGTTAGACAACTAAGCCGGTCTGAAAGTGGAATTTTTATTACCCAACGTCGCTTAGGTGAGACATTAAGAGCTTTCGCGTAGGGAAAGCGAAAATACGTACGATGTAAACGATGAGTTTCGTATTTTCATCGTACAAGATTAACACGCGCGACTACGAGCGACAGTCGGGACGCCTGGAGGACGGCGTTACGGCCGTGCTAGTCAAAACAAGAGCAGACGACACGAGAGCTGCGCGCGCAACGGAAAGATTATCCAATGCTAACGCATATACGCCATAGGCGCACGCTCGCTCCGACGGCGGGAGAATTCAAATTATCTCTCACTGGCGACAAGTGAAACCTTCAAAGTATTTCTAGGACAAAATCGAATCGGACACGTTCGTCGGAGTCGCGCCAGTGTTCTCTTTTTTATGTTCTATTCACTCCTTTTTTCAAGACCCTGGCCCAAATTCGTCGGTCCCGCGGCTATTTCGAAGTAATATTCCCACCAGTCGAAGGACATGGAAAAGAAAGAAAAAAAAAAAAGATCGCCAGACTCCAGCAGCACCGTTGATCGTAACGAACGAGGCTCCCTGACAGACAAATAACTTTCACGACAGAAACCTTTCTTTGGGTAACCTAAACGTTTGAAAATAAACGCTGATTTAGCTGGCACAATGGACAACGAAATTTTATCGGTACACGCGGACAGATCACCATTTACATAATATGTGCAAGCGGAGCTCCGAGCCCGCGTATACGGCGCGACTACAGGCGGTCAGGAGGTTCTTCCCCTTACGCGGCTGCAATGGCTGATTTGCATGTGTAGCGATTTTGCGTGTAGGCACGTGCGGCGATCAGTTGAAAAGGGAAAGTTTGCGAGGGAGAGACTGAAACGGATGAGGTATAAGCCAACGGTAGTGCGAGGAAGAGAAGGAAAAGACGGCCGGCGGGTTGACGACTGTGGCAGAAGAGAAGGTCTTCGTTATAAACACGGCTAAAAGAGCCGATTGGATCTATGAGCACTCGAGTGATTTATGCGGCCACGTTGTGGACGCGGTTCAATATCGAGAGAAGGGACTTTTGCGCAGGTTAGTAACTGGTAATGTCGAGTGTCGTCGACCCGCGAATATATATATATATATCTCAGATATATATCATGTGCATATACACGAATATATAAAGTAGGTAGGTACACTAGACGGCATTTGTACATAGAATAAACATTGCGTCCATCATCACGGTGACCAACAAGTCCGACGACTATTTGGAAATGGCTCTCAACATTTAAACTGGTTTCCACTGAACTACCTCCGGCGACTATCGCCCCATTTGAATAACAATCTTTCCTCTTCCTCGTAATCGGAGATCCGTATCGACGTGTATACGGTGGTTTCTCGGGGCGAGAAGGAAAACGAACGAACGAAAGATCATCGCACGAGCCGCCGCTACACGTACGGAGAAGAGTAGACAAATGACCGCGAGGAAAAGAACGGTGTTGTTGGAGTCCCACGTGAAAAAAAAGAGTAACGTTCATATAAATCATATAAGGTTTCAAGTACAAGAATGGACGAAGAATCTGCAGGCAAGGTAAAAAGTATTGAACACACATCCAAAAAAAAATAACTAATAATGCACTACGGTTTAACATTTTAATACACGAGATTCCAATGACCACGTACATTTTGACTACACGTCGGAAGTTAATGGATCAAAAAATTATGTGAACAAAAATGACCAACCGTTGATGTTACATTCCCATAAATACATATGTATAGACATAACATTGATTCCTTCGTCGTGTCTCCATCATCAGGATCTACACTACCTTGGCACCACACATAACTTAGTAATTCTTCTACTACATATTGACTCGGTCCCTCTTTCGTCTATCCCTTCGGGCTACATGCTTTCTATTTCATATATGAATTCTCATACGACTAACTTCCTAAATTCGAACGTAAACAATGCACGAGAGCTCGGATCGACAAATCTTTTTTTTTTTTCTCGATTCTCCCGAAATCCTCTGTTAGACCCGACGGCACGAAGATGGGGCGTGGTCTTGGTTTTCCTGGCACAATGGAAGTGGCCGCGCTTGCAATAGTCGCTGCAATAAGTCGCGCGACACGTCAGCCAGGGTCGCGGTTTAGTTTTCCGTGTGCAGCGAGCGTTTCCGTCTAATTACTTCAAAGAGACGAGACTTGCCAGTCGCACGACGGGAAACGGGACTGTCAACGATATTCGATATGCGACAGCTCGGCGCCAGACACGATCCGAACTGGTGTCAGATACGCAAAGACGAAAAAGCGTATATATGGTATCGCGATGACGTCACTTGGTAACCACGTAACTTTTGTCAACCCTATGACAACCGATGAACTTTATTTAATTAAACTATACAGATACGCGATTAACGTACACTAGTCTAGAATTTTACATGCAATTCTCGTCGGCCCAGCACCGAGTCAAGATCAGCGCAAGGTTTGGCACTCGCGAGCGAGACTTCCAGCTGTTCAGCTTTTATTGGAGTAAACGGCAAGGGTCGCTACCACCTAAGGACAAAACTCATTCGGCTGGCGCGGAGCCTTGCGAGGGGTGCAAAAATCCAAGTCTATTTTCGTAACAACGAGAAGCGTGTCTCGGTCGCGTCACGTAAGCAGCCCTTAAGTTCCCTCGTTCGTCCCTTAACACCGTCGGGGACACGTGCCAGCCGAGGGTAAGCTGGAACGGGATACGTAAAGGGAGGACAGCCCGGAAGTAAGGAAGTGACGTATCCAATCCTCCCATCCTTCTCTCCCAGTCAAGACGGCTGGCGAACGCTTCTTCGACCCCATAATAACAATATTGAATATTCCGATGCGACGGCATTCGTTAACCTCGAATACGAATGAAATTGTCGTGCGATGACGCAAAAGACGTGCGTGCCGTCCGCGAATAACTTGAGTGCCGAAAAAAAATTTGTTTTTCAGACTAACGTCGACCTCGATATTTCAAACTGTCCGCGTTGGATCACTCGATACGTCCAATCGATCGGATCCGATTCGATCGATATGATCCAACGTCGTCCTCCCCCTCACCCACCGTGTCGTCAAATACCTGTTACAACGGACAACAAGCATTTTCACCGTAATGGATTTTACCTTTTCGTAGATTTATCGATTCTTTTTTTCTGTCTACGCATTCACATTGCGAAACCATCAGAGTAGCAGAAGCCTTCGTGCATTCTCAGAAGGATCGAGACGGCAAACGACTGTCTCATCGTCCTCGACGCGAAGGATAAAGCGATCGGCGCGTAGTGGTAAAATTACGTGGTAACAGGAAGACATTTTGAAGAACGTGTAAGGCAGAAAAAAAAAATCGAAAATGGCAAATCGGTATGGAGTCAGGTAAAAAAATAGAATATAGCTTCTCTACCGTAAAGCTAAAGTCCAGGATTTTCGTCTGTTTACATCTACGCTTGGCAATGGATCGAGAGATCGGCAATCTTTCCGTAGCGTATAAATCCGTAATTTACGAAAAGTCGAAAGTCGAGCCACGTTCGTCGTTGCTTAATGTCGCTCGTTGCACACTCGGCTCAATGGAGGGTTCGATTTAATAGAAGCAAAGTTGCCGGTTCTTGCATCGGACAATTCCCAATGAATTCGGCAACAGCGCCAACTGGTTCACTTTCTCTCGTACTGCCCGCCCGGCCCCATGGTGCGATCGATCGATCGATCGATCGGTTATTTTTATCGCGTACCAACTTTACTCCTGCCTTTGGCGTACGAGGAATGTTAATACACGATACACCGAGATCGGCAATTACTTACCGATTTCAATCGATCTTTGAACTATCGATCAGTTGTCAACTCTTTTTTTTTTTTTAACCACGTGGTTATTTTCGTTATTCGAATCGTTATAATCGTTGACGATCGATCTTGAGCTAAATTCTTTGAACGGCATTGACTATGCACTCGATCGAAATGTACACGGACGCTTCTACGGTTAACGTAAATGAAACCACGAACAACGTCAACGAATCCTAAAACCGTATTCGCGCGATAAATAAACATAAACCGCCAACCGCTGATAATTCGACGCTCGTGACGCTCGTCTTCCTTCTTACTTTGTCATCTTGAAATAAAGTAAATGCGTTATAAGCGATACAAGCAAATTCGCGAGACCAGTAAATTATATTTACAATATTTCCTACATATACCAATGCCCCTCATCAACGGTTGCAATACCTAAGAATAAAAAAAAACAACAATCGATGACTTAATAACGATTGCGATCGACATAAAAAAAAAAAAGTATCAAAATGCACCGATTCGATTCCCATGGCAACGCGCGAGCATGGCAAAGGCTACTTCACGAATCGCTACCACAATCCAATCAATGTTTACAGGAAGTTCGCAGACGGTCGTTTCTACGATAAAAAGTACCGGCGAATACAAAACCGCACGTTAAACACGTATGTGATAAAGTGACTACGGACCAAAGCCCGACCGACTTAAATCGATCGATCCAATCGATCAATCGACGTTCCCCGTCAGGTGACAGACGTTTCTCAAAATCATCGATTATCCACGACGCGCGATTATACAGCAAAGATCCGATATCACGTGCGATTATTTCCACTTGACAATCTGCCCGTGTCTTTGCTTGGTCGTCAGACGTGCCAAATTATTGCGAATATAAGTGTCGATATTCCACACGATCAGACACCTGTTGGATTGTCGTCGGGTGCGACAAGGCGCGCACTCGTTATCATTATTACCAGTCTCGTTCCGTCGTTCCCTCGTCAAGAAAGACTAATGAAAATAATGGAGAAGTAAAATCGACCGCAGTTGAAATAACAAATTGCGTCATAGCGTTATAAAAAAAATAAGTATTCGCAACCAACGTAAAAGCCTCGCAAATGCAGCTGACGTAGACCGACGAGACGTCAATGCGAGAGAAGTGCGAGAATCGTGAATTGCGTGAACTATTGTATCAAGAGTTAACGGGCGACTTCTCACGATAGCTGTGAGAATTTCGGCGCGGCGTCTAAGCGACGTAGAAATTTCAAAGCGAGCGACGGCAAAAGCCAGTTGGGTCTCAACCGACGCTTAATACCGACTCCTGTTCCGCCCTACACGGCGAGGCGTCTAATTAACGAATGTACCAATTATCAAGGCGAATTTCTGCCTAGCAGCCGATCGCTATCGGGTTACAGTACTTGCTTTATTAGTATACCGGCAGACTGGCCAGTGTGAACGGTGACTTATTGTCGACTGGTGCATTCGTTAAACCCGTCGATACGAAATCCTTGTACTGGGATGACGAAAATCGATTGCTTGGCCAGGCGCACAAATAAAAATTGGACGTAGACAAACTTTCGCAAGGAAACTTAAAGATTTACATTTTTTTCATCACGCTTTCCACGCAATAGCGCGATCGTGAAAAATTAATTTTTTTTATTAAACAAAATTTTTCATTCTTTTTTTTTTACTACACTACAGCAAACGTCCATCGACATTATCGATTGGTAATCGCGATTACATTCGCCGATAACGAAGCACGATTGAACGCGCGAGAAAAATGTAATCCTTACAATTGCGACTTATCGCGGCCGAAGGGCAGTCAAATTGCGTAACGTTGCGTTATACAAGGTGTAAGAAAAAAAAGTAGTTAAAAAATTCAATTTGCCAATCACGTCACACTCGTCCCTTAACACAGAACAGAGTATAGATCCGATATAGGAATGCCAGAAAATAGTGAAAGGTTAAACAGCTGATGTCCGTGCGACAAGAGTTCGAGCAGTCATCGTTCGAAGTTTAATCATTGCATTATGTAATCCCTGACCAGTTAATAAAAGCTACAAGCGAGACCAGCGCTTCTTCTTTCCAGCTTCGTCCGTCGCCTAAAAATATATCGAAATTACTGCGTCGCATCGACACGGCAATCGATCGATACGAAAATCCCAATACCCATAATGTCCATCCGACAGTCGCTTCGCAAAACGGCATACGCGAAACTGACAAACGATCAGCACGCCGCCGTCAAGTAGCCACCACGTGTGCCAGTCGCGTGTATTTTCGATTGACCTGCGTAAAGTCAGCGTATAAGAATGGTCGAAAAAATTATCAATAATTTGTCTCCTTCCTTGACGTCAATCGCGACATTCTTTAATCTCCCGAACGTAAAACGCCGCAAGGTAAATACGAAAATCGTTGAGCAAGAAAGAAAAGAAAAGAAAAAAAATTCACCGCGCTACAACGTAACGTCGAACGACAAATCCTCCATGTTAATTCGACGCTATAAACGCATACAGAGTACAATACTTTGGGGTCCGACCATAAAAAAAAAAAAAATTATACCGTCACATAAATTTCCCGCAGACAATCGCGGGGATCGACAAAATACGATAAACGAAGTAAGCAGCGAGGGAAAGCTTGCGAGTAACGGCGCTCGATGATAATACAAAAAGGTAGAACCAGCTGCGACTGAGCCCCCACGTACAAGCGTGACGAAGTAGTCCGAGTCTGAGCAGATTGAAATTAAGTCGGCGGGATACGAGAGAAAGTGCAGGGGCCTCTTGCGAGCCGTGTAAAACATTCCCATGTTTCGCGTGGTCGCAATTAAGCTGAGGCGCGTAAGGTCGCGCGATGCTCATACGAAGAAGTAACGAGACAGATTGATTAAAGGGTAAAAGTGGTCACCTGTGAGTCCGAAGTGTCCAGTCGTCAACGGGCAAAGACGGTAACGCGTTTGCGTAAATAGCGAGCATTAGGAATAAGAGGGACGACATTAAAAAAAAAAAAAAAAGACTCCCTGGCAACGCTTTTCTGAACCCCCCCCCCCCCCGCCACTAAAAGATCGCGTGTCATTGAGAAAAAAAAAAAAGGCGTTATCGGCGTCAATACATTTTACAGTCCACGATACGATAGTCGACAACACTTCATTGAGTGTCAGAGCGATATCGGCGCAATGACAAACAACGCGTATAGATATCCCTGGTGTTACGTAATTTCGACAATACTCGTGATAAACGCGAAACGAACGGTCCGCGAAGCACGTGACGAGAGGCGCGAGCGAACGAGCGTAGGCTGATCGTACTGAAAAGTAATGGGTGAACGCGACGTATACTCGGTGAAGAAGACGGAAGATCATCGACTAGATGGAAGTCGAGAGTAGCGAGCGAGGGTATAATAGTGAATATAAAAGAATAGACGTGAGAGACGACGTAACGAAGCTGCCCGTGAATGCGTGACACGATGAAAGGAAGAAAGAAGGTAAGGTTAGGTCGACGTGTTTGGGAGAAAAAAAGAAAATTAAAAAAATCGTCTATTAGCGAGGTTACGAAACGACGACGTTATACGAAAATCCTTGGATGACTGAGTGCGTGAACGGTGCTTTGGCTTTAGGGTGCATTCACACGGCAACTACATTTACGCGTCCGTATGGACTGGTCCGTCGAGGGGTGCACGTGGTGTACGCGTGAACGGGCCGGTAACACGTGACTCGGGGTGGTTAGTAGATTTTTACAATAGGACAAACGTACGTTGCTCTCGTGTGGCCTTCTGGGAGAAGTCGTATCCAGAGCCCATAATGCACCGCGAGGCCAACCTCGCCTGGCTACTACCACGTCTGTTGTATGGCCTGTCAAATTCGCATAACGGTAGAGACCTTGCTTGTACCGCGTATGCTGTTCGCAGGAGGTTAGAGTGCCGGCGTGCTTGGAGACAGAGTGGGACGTAACGAGCTTCGCTGGCTCGGGCAGACAGGGAAGAAACGAGTATTTATATAAAAATGCAGTCGAGTACTCGATGTCTTCGAAATCAGGTGATCCTAGCCTGAACGAGCCTCCGGACGTTTCGTAATGTGAAATCGTGGCGATTTGTCGGGACGCGTGAAAACATCTATTATTCTACGAGGTATGGTTAGACGCTTGACCTTGAGAGCCATCTAATTAGCGAATAACGGGTGGGCAATTAGTAGTGCCCGTTAGAAGGGCCTTTCCCGATCACTCGACGACGACCTTGCTTTTACCTGACGCGTCGTACCGAGAATCAACGACTGTCGTCGTCACGGCGTTCGTGTGAATCGGCCGTTCGCGTCGACGCGTTCTGTCACCGTTTGAAATGTATTCGTAACGAACACGGACTAGACGCGAGAGGCGCCACTGGTAGCCGCAAGGAGAGTAGTCTCGGTACCGCCGGCCAATTAACGACTCGACGATTGGCTTTTCTGGGTGCTCGAATTCAATTTTACGCAATCGATATTGCACACGATCGATCGAGTATCGATAATCGTCCGGCCGCCGACGGTCACGTCGGACGGCCAGTCAGACCGAGCGTGACAGGAGAGTCGATATTAGGAAACTCGATAGTTTTCTCTTGGCCGACGCCCGCGCTCAATTGCAATTTGATTTACGAATCCAAAAGCCACTTGGCGCCATTCACAATTCGCGATTTACTATTAGCCGTGTGATTCACGGCAAAGACGACCCCCCGCCAATCATTAATGACCAACTCGACATTTTCGACACTTTGTGTCGATATATATATATATATCGACAAGTTCACGACTTGAATATTAATTGCGCGATACAGATAGACTAAATATCAATAAAGTAAACAAGCTCAATAAATAAAAAACACTACTCGTCGCGGTACCGCAACGAGCCGCACGTTGCCTCGATCGCTCGTGTCGTCCTATCTCGAGTGGATGACCGACTGGCTTAATAATTAATTGCATTTAATCAATATAACGACAATAAATAAATATCGATAAAGCCGCCACTAAGACGATATATTAACATTCCGATAATCGATAGCGATGATCTTCACTTTCGGTTCGGATAATAATAGACATTCTCTAGGGCCAACGCAAACAGAAGGAATCAGCAGCATACAACGAAAGGTACACAAAGCCTTTGACGGGCGCTCATTTGTAATGTACGCAAATACGAAGCGCAGGTCGAGGGAAAGGAGGTGCAGAAGTAGCTGAAGGAGATGGAGCAGATTAGAGAGGGGGACACGCGTAGTAACATAATTTCCTTGGTACAAGATATATCTATATTTATTATGAATATATATATATATATATATATATATAACGCTCCTTACGTATATAAGTGTACCTCTTTCTCTTGGTTACTCCGTGTATCTATTCCAGTTAACTATAGTTTCTGTAACAAGCTCTGCTCTTTCGAGATAGGAAGTATACAGCCCACGACGCGCTTGTAAATACATGTAGTCACGTTGCGTAAAGGAATACCAGGAACGAATTATTCGCCCGGGTGAGACTGTCATGGCTCCCTCGAAGTGACCAGCCATTGAAAAATCGAGTCAGTAATTACTTTTGTAACGTGCACGTGACAGACGCGATATCAAATGAAATAATAAAAAGGACTGCCGACGACACCTATGGCGCCGGTCTACGCGCATGCGCACAGTTTGCCCGCGAAAACACACTGTTACTCGCGCGCATGCGCACCACGTAAACTAGCACGTCTTGCATGCACGACGCAAGGGACTCGTGTGTGCAGGCTTCGCGACGTGTCACACGTCGCCGTGTTTATGCACGAACATTGTTTTTTTGTGTCTTCACGTCGTTTTCAACAATACGGCATGTCTGGCAACGTCCTCGCGGAGCTGTCGACGTTCGATCGCGAAGAAAGAAATGGGCGGAGAGTACAGCAAGTAAATTACCGAGAGAAACAAAAAATAGGAAACTATTTACCCGCAGGGACTTCCTGTTTTCGTCTATCAGCAAGAGCGAAGCGTGTTCGTTATTATCGCGAATGGCTCGAAGGTAAAGTGAAACAAGCGCGAATCAAAATGGCGAATGTCGTCTGCTTCTCAATAAATGTGCGGATTCTTGTACCGTCGGTAACGTAGGATGGTACGTACGATCCACGGAAATTGATTTCGTCTAGTCGGAATTGAGAACGCGAGCGATTGGATTCGAGCTACTATATTATAATACACTGAGTGCGCGTCACGGTGTATCGAGTGCAGTGAAAAGATGACAGGGCCGTTGGCTTTCACGAACTGTTCCAAAACAACGAGGAGACGTTGGAATTTCGTCGAGTACGAGAATTCAAATCGAAAGCCTACGTCCTCCAAGTTCACGGCACGAGGACAGCACCCTTGCCTATTCTAACAGGTGTTTGCCTATTTGTGCCATGGGGGCCATCATAGAACCGATTAGGCATAGCAGCTTCTTCATATATACCGCGCATACCAGTAGGCTAATGTGGAATAAATTAGACGACGCCTAACCGTTATTTCTACTATTCATCCGCCACGCCACCTCCGTCCCTGACAGAGAGGACCAAACTCGCCGTATCAAGTTCTATCGAAAAAAAAACATATATCCGCGAGAAAAAAAAAACATCACAAGAATATCAACATTAAAAACGTACGAATAAATTTCGTCGAACGAAATCCCGGCCACTGATTGGTCCCAGCGTCATTATACAAGACAAAGAAGCGAATCGAAACGAGAAACCTACATTACAAAGGAAAAAAAAAATGGAGGAAAAGAGGACCAAGGAACTTGGTGAAATCGACATACGGACCAAAAGGAAAAAAAAATTTGAGCGCGCCTCTTCCCCCTCGTCGCACGTGACTATCAAACAAAAATTTTACACAGCGCTCAATGGAAATCGGACTGAACTTCGATCGCGGGAAATTTACGCGCGATGTAAAAACTCGAAATCCAAAGAAACTCGACAAGACCTCTTTCTTCCACCCTGCATACACGCCACAAGGATTGTCACCTTGCAGTCATTCGGCACCGCATAACCTGTGTCTCGCTTACGTCGCCCCGATTGCCAGGACTCGAGTTATCGATTGGTCGTTGCCTGAAAATGCAACAAATAACACTGTCGTTAAAGTGACGTCCCAAGAACCTAAACGTTTCATCATGTCGAACCTACCGACAAACGCAGGATCCCGCGCGAGACCAACTGAAACGTACGACAACCGGAGGTCGACTCGCGACTCTTACGCGATTCGCGTGCATTCGCGAGATCGTAAAGTTTCTCCGTTAGCATTTGCGAAACCCAAGGAAACGTTGTTCGGCATAGATGCCGTGATCCGCGTTATGAGTTTATACCAAGCATCCTTGATACGTGTTTCACGAATAGTCCTCGTGCGAAGACCCCGGGGATACTTGAGCTCGGGACTTTAGTTGTCAACGAAAAACGATACCCGGCAAGCCGTCCACGAGTAAAATACATTTCACAGGTGCCACCTCGAGGCGTCTGTCAAGGCGACAAAGTCCCCTGGCCGCGAGGATCGACGAACGTCAGTCGGTAGCCACGTGGGTCGCCGGAAGTGCCAAGAGCTGCGCCGACGTATCCAGCGTCTGGTCCGGAAGAAGAAACAAGGAGGTCCCAACGGTCTCCGCCATAAGACCAAGCGCATTGACATATAAAAATTAAAATTTCCCGCTTTCTGATTACGTGCAACGGCGGCGAGAGCAGAGAGACGCCCAGCCAAACGAAACAATTAAACGCGACCGATATGGGCGAGCGACTGTAGAGGAGAGCGCAGTGCGCGCAAGCTTTGGCTGCTCGTTAAGGGACGGCGAAGGGAGAGGCGGGGTGAGGTCCTAATCTTGCTCAAGCATTAATATCTAGCCGGATTTTATAATCGAGCGATTCTTAATCAGCACGTTAAAGCAAATAACGAGAGAACCGTATGTTGTGCATGGTTTCCTTTCTAGACTAGTGCTTGCTGGTATACCTATATACATGCCCAGCAGAACGTTAAATATTTTCGAATGATAATCAGCTTCAGTGATCAACTTCAACATTAATTGCATCTACAGGATTGAAGATGCGCAAATACATCATTGACGTAGGCAACGTGCTGATAAGAGGGATGGTTAAAAAAGGAAAAGATAGAAGAAACGAAAAAAAAACCTACGCACGGATAAGCCATAAAAACACAGTGAAGCTGTAATATAATTTACCTGCAAGGTCCCTAACGAGGTAAACGTGAAACCGATGCAAGCTCGAAGGCGAGCGCAAGTGTTCGATCGTGCAGTAGGAAAATACTTCGTCAGTCTGCCACCAGGCAGCTCTGGATCTTCCGCATTTTTCGTGCAGCTGCACGTGCGACGAACGGTACGAGTTTCGCCGGTATAAAGGAGAATGAAAGAAACATACAGCCATCCTTGCTCAGGCACCGTCGCGAAGGAAAACGTACCAAACGCGACGATGCACAAAAGTAAACGCAATATACCCGGCATCCAGTCCTAAGATTGACATTCGACTGTTAATTATTGCATAAGCGTTCTGTCACGTGACTAAGAGAGCACACAGTCCATACAGACGGCAGAGGGTGAAGAAGGAAAGAAGCGGCAAGCCAAAGGGGAAGGTAAGACAGGAGATGGAGACGAACCGGGGAGGTAAGGGGGGGCAAGTAGGGGAGCGCAAAGTCAATATAGGCATACAAGTTGCGCAATCTCAGATTTCTCCTGAAGTCTGTTATTCCAGAGTTATTCTAGGGGAGGGGGAGGAGGGAGTTGGCAGCCAAGAAGGGGACTTTTACATAGCGGCCCGTCGGCACGGAGCCAGCTGACCGTAGTAATTATTGGCCTGGAATCGCGGGTCAGGCTAACGAGAAGGGAAAGGGTGGGAGGGAGGAAATATAAAAAGGTCACTTAAGGGCGTGAAGGGGAAGGGACGAGTGAGGAGGAAGAAGGTTTGTCGATGCGAGGAGGGACGAGTGAGAATAAAAGAAAGAAAAAAAAAAGGTCTTGGACGAGGCTGTGGTGTCAGGGTGAGGGGGAACCGGCGGGAGGTCTGGAGGGGACGGGGGCGGGGTATCGACAATGTTTCTGTCAACAATGTGAACAATCGATGATAATAACGGTTCCCTTGTATTTCGAAATTTTCGCGCCATTAACGAGACCGTACTGCGAGACTAGTAAAAGTTTCGAGGTATTTTAACCCTTGTTCACCCCGTATACCGTGTGACCGGCGAATGGGAATTTCGTCGTCGACTGACTTCGGACTCGCCGAGTTGCCGGTAGGCTTGTGACAAATATTTCGCCGGTAGCGCACACAGCCGTCCGCGTAAGCGTTCGTCGGGTCAGACTGGGTGTCAGGAATTCCCCGCAGTTTCGTTTGGCTGGCACGCTCGTCGCTCCGACAGTTATATTAAACCCACCCACGGTTTTTAGTTGCAGCTTTCTAACGCCGTTGCCCGAAGACACGAGGTGGATAAGGATACATGGAACGACGCTAAGACGAAAACAGCCGCGCAAACTGTATACGATCAGCGATCCGAAACCGTACGCAGGGTATAAAATTCAAATGAAAGATCATCCCGGATGAACAAAAATTAGATTTGAGTTAACGTAGAAAAAAAAAAAAAAAAAAAATTTCGAAAAAATTTTCTGTCTCCACCTGAAAATCACGCTTAACGGACGGACCTCTTATCACGAAGATCCTTATCGCGACTATCGGTGCTTCGAGGCGCTGACGTCACTTGCGCGTATTCAAAAACATCGATCGTTACGATCGAAAATGGTAAATATTTTTGGAAAATTTTCACATCGAACGTTTAACTACCCCCACGGTACTCTCGGGACGTAGGGAACGAGCTCGAGAGGAGCGTGAGAACGAGAGAGCGAATATAAGAAAATAAAAAGAGTGAGTGAGTATGTGTGTGTGTGTGTGGGAGAGAGAGAAACAGGAAAGTGGAATCGATTAAGCTCGTTAGCGAGATATCGAGCTCTCGCGACAGTATCGAAAGTAACGTTTTACCGTACCGCGAGCTCTCTGGCGTCCTTGACGTGGAAAAAGTCCAAACTGTTCGAGCCGATCGAATTATTGGTGGTTTCTAACTCAACGATAATTATTACCTCCTAAGCGAAAATTATACAGTCGTTCAATAAAGTAATTAAAGCATCAGTCAAAGGCTACAAGTACACACACATACCCACGCATCTCCTTCCTCGAGGAATATATATACACCCACACACACATATATATATATATATTGCATACAAGAGTGATCCAATGCATTTCCGAACGTTCCACGCCCCCCACCCACGCAGTATCACGATCGTTGCAACAATTGCAGTCGATGATCGAGCATCGATCGACACCGTCTGGGCAACGTGGAGCAACGACAACAAGACGCGCGAGCAATCGACACATCGAATCGCCGTCGCAGTTTGAATTTTTTATTCGTTCCTCGCGAGTCGACCATTAGTATTCGTTGTGCATTTTTCCCTTTTCCTTACTTCGCGACTGCCTGTTTTTTTTGCGTAACAAGCACGGGGAGTAGATCGGCGTAGGTATATTGATGGGCGGTGGGGACAAGGCGACATGAGAGGGTGGGGGGTGGAGGGAAGAGATCGAGCGAGACCTCGCACACGTAACTTAATTTTCTCTCTCTCTCTCTCTCTTTCCATATCCTCAACCTTTTTCGTCCCTGGCAAAAGCGAGGTATCAGACCGGCATAGCGTCGACTTCATATTTCAATGACGTATCGGCCACTTTCCGCTAAAAGGAAAAAAAAAAGACTCCCGAGTGTCGTGCCCTGGCAGAACGGCGCGACTGTCTCGCCTTTCTACGTATAAGCACAGTGTAAGAGAAAGAAAGGGAGCGTCGTGTGTTTGTGTGTGTCAAGTGTAGTACGACAAAGGAAAAAGTATATAGTCACGTTCAAAATTAAAAGTACGTACATCAAGGTTCACAAAGTGCATCGTATTAGGAGCCAGCTGTTCTTACCGACCACCGAGTCGGCCGGTTGGGCCTAAATTTAGCCCTCGAGTGATCGCGGCGCTCGTATAACGCTGTCTTCTGCGTGCACCGACCCACAGCCATGCAGAAAGAGAGAGAGACGAGTATACGCATAAAGAACGGTGAAAAAGGATAGCGAGAAAAGAAGTAGCTACCTGCAACCGTGCCTGAAATTCATTGGAGTAACAGCCGAAGAGGAGTATTTGGCGAGTCTGATACGATGAGGGATAAAGAAAACGAATACAACGCGTCTCTCGTAGCCCATAGTTAAAAGATAAAGAAGATAGTACAGCCAAGACAGAGAAACGTTAAACGAGCTTTCGCGTGCGTCTCGTTATTCAAATTCCGAAGGGTCCGCCTCTCGCGCAGCTGGGGAGTGAAAAAGACGAGCGACCCGGTCGTAAGGGGGTACCGACCAGAGGAGGACCCCCCCCCCCCCCTGCCGAGTTGGTAACCGGCTCCATGAGTGGAGTGTATAGTAGCCATACGTCGTCGACAACACATGCGGCAATGTCGGACTCCACTTTCGGAATCTTAAGAGAGCGAGAAACCCGCATACGGCCGATGGCTATAGGTACGCGTTGTATACTCGTATACGTGTACACACGTAGGCACGTATACCGTGCGATGCTGATGGCGCGAGGAGCGAAGGAACAAACGTCGATTCGAAATCCACTTGGGCTTTAGCTCCTCTCGTTTACCGTGTCGTACGATCGGTTGAGAGTCACTGCCGTAGCCGAGGTCGATTTTACAAGCACGCCCGTCCGCCCGCCGTCCGCGCGACTACAGAAGGCTCTGTCAGTGCGACGTTTATCCTGGATACTCGAGCCTTTTCGAATTTCTTTTAATATTCCTACCCGCGATGCGTGTCCGCCGACTGAATTATGCAACGGGCTCGATTCAAATGCACTCGCACGCTCAACTCCACGTATGCAAATGCACGCGAGGCGACGGTTAGCGTAACGCGTCTCAAGACCTCGTGGACGTTCAATGTTTTACATTGCATGTGGTTTGTTTTTCTTTCCCTCGCTCGATGGGTCGAGCTTTCTTAGACGCTACGACGTCCAGAAATGATTACTTGAGGACCTCTGGGACGTTGGGGTAGACTGTACTTTTTTTTTTATTCTACCTTTCGTTATGGTTTCTTGTACACTCTTATTTTTCTTCTCTCTTCGTTTTCAATTTGCAACCATTTCAGGACTAGGAGCCACTTTTTCTCGGTACATCCTTTCTTGTACGGGTATTGGGGATGGGAGGGTATAGGATACGGATTCAAGTGAATGAAAGCCAGGTGCGTCCCTGACTCCCTTTCTGGAGGACTGTATACCTGCATATTATGCACAATGCTTATATGCTACGAGCGTACCAACCACCTTGGGCAACCCTGTATAGTCCGGGGTCTTTAAATTTTGAGACACGGAATTATGATTGCGAGCATCGCTGGAGGATTTGAACTTTATTTACTTTGATTAAGGCTGTCCTCGATTATCGAGCGAATAAAACAATCGATCACTTGCAGTCGCAATGGCGAGTCGTGACGCATGCTTTACCTTTCTATTTTTTTTTTCTTTTCCCTTGCGACAGCTCTGCATAATTTTATCTAACCAAGAAAATTAGCGAGGAGAGTGAAAGGTAGAGAGAGAGAGTGAGAGAGAGAAGCGAATGAAAATTTTTTAAAATATTTTAAAGGCAATCGCTCAGGATTTTAGTGCAAGAAGTAAATACTGGATAATGCGAGTAGAATTTTGCGGAGATACGAATCGCTGGTGGCTGAGATACCGTTGGAGAGATTGTAACGAAATATGACGGAGGAACGAGAAACAGTTGCCGTGGGTAAGATAAGCGAACTTTAAACGAAGTCAAGAGTCTCGATAAGAATAATAGAGGGCGTTGCAGTCGTTTGTTTTCGATTTTCGAAGTCGTGCGATTCGGTAACAATCGGGACTGCACGAAACGGCCTCGCAGACTGTCGCGAATTTAAGTATAGGCTATGATAAAAAGGACGCGAATAATCCGTGGCCACTTTTTTTTAGACTGCCAACGAGAGTCTTTCGTCGCTTTCGAGGAATTCGAGGCACAGAATTGCGATCGGCGCTTTCACGTTCGCGCTGACCTGCCGTCAGACGAGATAGTAAATATACGAGTATGTTACAAGCAAAAGGGAATAATTATAATAGCAGAGAGAAAATGAATTAACTGTATAAAATTTGAATATCGATATATACGAAACGGATAGTTGCGATTATAAAACAAAGCCACTAATTTCAATGCACTCGTGGATACGCGAAGACGAAGATTTGCAGTTGATTAGGAAAAAGTCTTGGGAAAGAAGTGTCGAGCTGTCTAGGTGTTACAAAGATTTCGTAATTCAAGGAAAACGAGTCAGTCACGTATAGAATTGTTAACGAGATCGAAATTGTATGTAAAATACAGTCAAATAGTGAAGTGGAATGTTCCGAAACAGTCTGGAAGGCTCGCGAGAAAAGTAGCTGACAACTTGCTAGATTACGTAATAACGTTGTCAAAGCATACAGAGGTTTCAGTCACGATATCTGTCAGACGAGGAGGTTTTGTGAATATTATCGGAAATAAAGTGCTGTATTGTTTTTAAAAAACCGAGGTTAATGAGTGACGAAAAACGCAAAGAACAGGCAGCTGCTGATTGACGTAGCCTGGCGTATTTGATCACTAGTCTGCTATTTTTCAATGATTTTTAAAAAGCTTTAATACATCCGATGGTAGAATAACGTCGGTAGATGCACTGCTAGCATGAAACGAACAAATTGAAGCAAGCAATAGTAAAATCTCACTCGAAATATGGCTACCGAAAGTCTCGATCGGACATTACGACACGGACAGTCATGTTCCCTGCAGTAAAAGGGCCGTGTTACGTCGCGATAAATATGAAAATGTACTCACCCGATTTCTCACAAAGTCCTCGATAGCCCGTTGTGCCGAATCGGTAAGTTTCACAAAGATCAAAGACTTATTTTCGTGAAAATTGCTGTGCGATGACAAACCATACTGGACACCTGCCACCAGCGCCGCCATTTCTATCTTGGTTCTCTCACGCCGAAGACCAGCTGACGTCGGCTAGTCAAATGAAACACTTTATTCTCGGGGGAGAATTTTCGATGTTCTTCTCGTACGCAACACCAAGGGAAATTGCACTAATCGTAGCACTCGCGTCCCTCGCCCCCGTGGATGACCCGCGCGCAAAACCACCCTCTCGTATTTCACCCGTTACATATTAGCGCGTCGACACATGTTTCATTTCAGATTTTCTCTTGATTAGAAGAGAGCAGCGCCTGTCCGCAAGAAACTACACAACTACACACTTTCGAACGGCCACCTGGTAGGCGGGGCTTGCGGGATGACGTTGGCCAATCACTGTCTCTCACTGGGAAGTGGTGGCTGCGCGAAACTGGAGTCCTCGCGCGGCCGAGAACAACGACAGACTGTCGGTTTTCTACCGACAATTCTTCCGTTCGATATACGACTGGCGCGCTCTGCCGGTCAGAGTCACAACTAATTGCTCCCTCTATAAACCAGCGTACAAACCTGCCTTTCGATTCGCCACAACACGACGAACAATATTCAACTGTTTATACATAGATACTACAGCCATTTTACTATCATAAAGCAGTCAACGCTGACAGTCATTCAAATGATTTGTTTTGACACTTTGTACACGTCATCCAATTTGAGAAGCATATTAAGCATACACTGGAAGTGCACAGAATATTGTCACGATTTTGTTAATTCTATTGACAGTTGAATTTGACTAAGGACAAGGTATAATTCTATTTTCAGATCGTGCGGGGAAAATCCATTACGTCTACATATGTCGCGTAACACGCTTATGTTGCCTGTGTCGCTTGTGTTGTACAACTGTATCTCTTGTGGATTATGCAGCTCGTGGAAGCCCTGCTGCGGGTCAAATCAGTACATCTCGTAATGTAAACGTGACAGAGAATGGCGCTTCGTGCAACGTGAGATGTGGGTCCGAATTTTTTAGTGCAGAATCTCATCGCGTGACCTTCACATTTACAAACTGGTTCTCACCAAGAATGTATGTTTAAACAGATTATTTAATTCTCGTATTCCTCTAATCATACAACACAGAAAGTCCATCTGGATGTCTGCAAGTCCTACAGATGCTAGGCTGAAAAATTCTATGCATAAGACAATCCAGCAGACGTCTTATTCAGATGTTCTTAAATACGACGCAACGTGACATCGTCAGAATATCGTTTTAATGTCGTCATTTATTTTGTTCATTACAATAAATGCCACCAGGTATACACGCTAGACTCATATCCAATTTTAAACTGTTCTATTCGGATGAATAAATAAATATAAAAAATAAACTATGGACTGGACATATTCACACTCTTTGATTACCCACATTTCGTGCATTCTTATTCATAATTCTAACCCGTTATTGGTTATTCCATTTTCAATCCTCTGCATACAAATGGTCATTAACTTTGTTCTCTTCAGCAACACTATTCAAACGACATCCGTAGGTGAGACAAGCATAACTCCTGGATGACTGGCACATCTTATTGGTGAAGGCAGCCATAAGGAAGGAAGGAGCTTCCGAATGATGTCTGTAAGATGTCTATACAGGATTTACGGATGTCTACTACACGTCGGTAATGACGATTCACGATGTCTGTATGACATATTTTTAACATCCCAGTATCCTGTGAGATATTGCACCATTAAGCAACGGACTTGGTCTTAAGAGCCATAGTAAATCTTATTTGATGAAAAAATATTTTGAAAATCATGAACACCATGTTGCCTTTAGCGGTATGAATGCTTTTGGGAAATATTTTATTTCTGCTACACAAATAATTGTCTATAAATTAAAGATTGGAGTAATACAAACAATAAACAGGGATATCGTTCGTGGATTAAATCCTTGACAGAGTAAACCAGCCTTGATTATAGTCATTGTGCTTTAGAAATGTATTTTTGTTCGATAATACACAATAAAACTTATCGGTAATGAACGGCAACTATACTGTAATCGTTTATCCTTTTTACCGTATACGTACAGTAATTATAACAGGAATGGCAATAATAACGATAACGAGAAAAGTAATGCCGACGATTAACCATGATCATAATGGACAATTTATCGTTATATGTATACGCAATGTCAATGCAGCTCAATACGTAATTTTGGGCCTCGTCTCTCGTTTCCCGTACTTTAGTTTATACTTAATAAAATTCGTAATGATGAAGATTAGTACATAATTTCACTTAATTTACTTACGCAATGTAGTATTTTGTACATTTCAACAAATCGAATATTGTTAACGAACGCAATGCTCTCTCCCTCTCTCTCTTTCTTTCTCTCCTTCACTAACTTCCCCTCTCTCTCTCTCTCTCGCTCTTTCTCACACTGTCTTAATCCCTCTTTCTCTCTCGTTCGCTCTCTCGCTATATACACATATGTATATCTATATGTGAATATGCATATATTTATATAAACATTTACGCATATATATACATACACATATTTGTATATCCATAAAACTGATTTTTTTTTCCTGCTCGTCTCTCAGGACCCGAGCACATTGTTAATGCAGTCGGAAGTGCAAAATTACGGCAATTTTCGTAGATATAAACAAGACCCGAGTATTGTCCGGGAAAATATCGTGTAAAAGGTAAAAGGAAGATGGTGCTTGTGGTCAATACAAAATTTCGTGAACTTGTCGAGGTGGTAAACGAAACGAGTCATAATGGCAAATAGAAAATGGTAAATGGGAAATTGGCCACGATGGACCTTTGAGGTAACATCGTAAAAACGTAAAGCGCTTTTTTGTCTGACTTCGTCGTGAAAGGTAATTGAATGGTCGCCCGAGTGCGCCATTAATCCTGGACAATCGAGGCCAATTGAGAATCGGCCTTAAGTTTCGATGACAATCCGCAAGATGTCAGGAGTCGAGAGGCGTTGAAAAGCGTCGCCGAGTATCGTTGGCTTTAACCTCTTCGTTGGCATCGGCACAACACTGCGCGGAATCAAACCTTGCCCTGTGTGGCATTGACGCAATAGTGTGCACATCGTTTTCTTTGGTTTTAACTTGTTCCTATTTAGAATCCAAGTGGTACTCGAGGGTTTTTGGGGTTGCTGCATCCGAATTTGAAGTAAAAACTCTGTTTCGTGAATACCTGTCGAGTTGCATTAAAAATGTTTCTCACCATGACAAACATTTTTTAATCTTTAGGTAATTTCAATTTGGCAGCTTAGACTGTAAGTTCGCATTCAGGGATCCAAGAAATCCTTTAGCTACCATATTGTCAAGAAAATCAATGCATTGTAATTTTTTAAATTTTTAATCCGCCATTTTGTGTCATTTTGAATTTGCAAATTTTTATGTCAAGTTCGGATTTACCGACCCAAAAAACCTTTTAGTACATATTTTCAGTTAAAATAAAAAAAAATTCATGCCATTTTGGGCACTTTTAGTCGAATTCTCTGTGCCAACGAAGGGGTTAATAGTTCATAGGCTATAATTTGCGAGTTTGGTTTTATGTGAATGAGGTAATTAGGCACTTTCCAACCCCAATAAAGCAAAGGCTGCGACAAATTGTTATTGTACCTTTGTCGAGACGAAGCAGGTAACGAAAAATATGTTAAGCTACTATGCACAAAGAGAGTAGGTGTTATCGGTGATAGAATTCGAATAAGTAGGGTTAAGGTAATTCTTTTTATACGTGAATGTAGTTTCGCCCGTGAACGATGATTGAACATCTCAAGATTATTTGATGAAAAAAGTGTTTCTTGCAAATATTTCGATTAATCATGCTAGTTTCCTTTATGTCACGAGTTTCTCACTTTTTTTCTTTTCCTTTCACTGTGGCAGGTCGTACAGGCTAGAAGGTTTCTCGCGCGCGGGAAACGAACAAATCTAAGAATCTCTCTCTCTCTCTCTCTCTCTGTCACTCTCATTTTCAATCATTTTCTCTTCAACTTCTTATCACTCGTAAAAGCATTCTCTCTCTTTCTTTCTCGTATCCACATTGCCAGCCACTCACGCTCCCACACTTACAATTATTAGCCAATCATTTTCTCGGTTACGCTTAATTTTTTTTTCTTTTCATTTTTTCCCTCGGAATATTTCGCCCGGATCATATTTCCCCAGTTAAATCGATACCAACTGGTGATATCGACTGTGTTATCGATCTATCTGTTTATTACCGACGCGCAACTTACTCGAACGCACTTATCGTCTGCTGTTATAACCTCTCGCGTCACTCGCTAGTCAAGTGACTACCAAGTACGTTATATTTCCAGCTTTGATTTCCAGTGAATACATTTCCTTACGTCCTTCGAATAAGAGCACCCGTGGGATATGGTCCGTTCGCGAGAAGAACAAGGAATGAATGCTAGTCGCTCAAACAAGAGAGTCCAAAATGTGTAAATTTAAATGCAACGTGAAAAGGAACCCAGCCAATTCGATGCTTCGACACGTCCTTACAACATGTATTTGAGGTTAGTTATCCCGATTTTCGTTCTATGATAATCAAAAGCTTTTTCTTTTTAAATAACTTCATAACCTTTAACAATCTTTTCTCGTATTCTCTTTCAGAGGAGATGATCATTCGTTTAAACGGCTCGAAGTATCGATTAGCATCGAAACGGTGATTATTCACAATATGTATAAATGCATCATTGGAGATATAGTAATACTTTTCAACATGCATAACTATCAATGCAAAACTAAACTAATGAATTAAGATTGGTCAACGAACACGTAGTTTCGCCGATAATGACGATGAATTTTTAATGTCCATGACGATGAAAATGACGATGACATCCGTCAGGTGTCGCAATCCCAGGTGATCAACGAATCGTGGACGAAAATCTCGAGAACACACGTTATTCACAATCTATATACACTATACTTTTTTTATTCCCAAAGCTCATGCACGCTGGAATTAATAGTAAATACGAAAAAGCACGTGTCAAGCGAAATCACTGTTTTAGAAGAATCGAGACGTCACTTATAAATTTCCAGTTAGATTAATTCGAGATTGAAGATTCTCGAGAATTCCGTCATGCACTTCTACGGACCTTGACCAAGAAAAACTTTCACGACTCTATTAACGTGTCTCCATACCACCCTCACACTTTACAAGTGCAAGGCCAAGGAAAATCGTGTATGTATTACATACAATTTCATTAATTACCTACAAATCAAATATTTCAGTCAGATAGCGCAGAGATAAATTAAGCTGTGAAATCTATAAGAAACGCAAAGAAAAAAGTAAAGGTGACAGTCCAATATATTCATTAGTATTTTATCAATGAAAATTCAACCCAAGCCTCCTGGCTTCCACGTCCTCCTTCATTCGTTATGCATCCCTCCTTTAATTCTCATAAATCTCAAATTCATTGAAAATTTTCATTGTCACACGAGCCCGTACAATGGCACGTTCGTACTCTGTGTTTTTCAAGGTCTGGTCTTTTAAGTTTCACGTACAATAACTCCCCGTTCAATTAAAGAATACTAAATGCTATCCGGTACGAAATGTATTCAATATAAAACGTTCTTATCAACACCCATATTTACATCATCCAATCAAGTAATAACAAGCGACCGGCACTTGAATTATCCTTGAAAATAATTACCTTCTATAAATTATCCATTACGTATTCCATTATTACGATTGATCTAGTTAAAGGAGCAGTCGAAAAAGAAAAGCCAAAACAGCCAGACAACTAATATTTCTTCGTACAGAATTATCATTGAAAATACCCAGTATGCATTGCTAGTAGTACACGTGCTATCGCACACAGAAATACTCGTAGTGCTTTCTTAATGCAAAAAATACATCAAAACCAGATAGCACTCAGTATCCTAATCTCTCTATCTACCTATTACTTAATAATATTTATTTCCAGCTCTCCCTTATATGACGTAATGATATGAAAACACGATGATAAACGCTGATATAATTTTATGATTTCTACATGTATTTCCCATCTTTCCATTATCCGACATAACAATTGTTTTGTCTTAGTTGCGATCTCTTTCTTGAGTTCCGTTTCTTTTCTCCTTCTTGTAATTTCATCCTTACTATCGAATCCACTCAGGGGAAAACTCAGGCCTTCTTGCATTCTTGATTGACGACCCACAGTCTATCTTGATATATTACGGAGTATATCAGGTAAGATGGACATTTGTGGTTTGCGGTGAAACGGTTCACGATTTTGAAAATCTGATATGACAACCATTGAATATTTTTTGATTGCACGTTGATTGCGCATATTATTATTGTTTAATTTATGTTTGCAAATAAAAAAATCATCTTCACCATTTCATACGGTATCAAAGATAGAGATTGAAAGCAAAAGTTCATACGTATAGCATAGGTAAGGGAGATATTTGCGTTCTGGTAGTAAAGGTCCAATATTCCATTTTGGATTCAACGTGTTCCTTGTCATAAATTTTTGAGTCTATGGGATTTGGAGTGTTGCTGATAGTAGCCTTTGCAGTCTTACGCTTTCCGGCGCTAAAGGAATTTTCCGAATTCCACGCTCCTAGCGCATTTTCCCGGAACTATCAGTAGGTGCTTGACACCGCCATCTTGTGGAGTTTCCCAGAAATAACAAAACCGGTTCCCATGAAAATATATGTCTTGTCTTCACGTTCCATGTCCCCTAGCGGAATTTGCCGGAACTATCGCAGTTGCTTAACAGCGCCATCTGACGGAATTTTCTGGAACTAACAAAACGGCTCCCCAGAAAAACGCAATTTTCTATGAGATGTCGCTGTCAATTTGAGAATTTGATAAATAATCTCCTAAAATCTCATTTTCTATGGAGTCGTTTTGTTAGTTCCAGAAAATTCCACCAGATGGCGCTGTTAAGCACCACCGATAGTTCCGGTAAATGCCGCTAGGGGGCGCGGTAGGAGATTTCGCAAAATTATCTCCTAAAATTGAATTTTTCTGTGGAGTAGTTTTGCTAGTTTCGGACAATTCCTCCAGATGGCGCTGTTAAGCACCTCCGATAGTTCCGGCAAATGCCGCTAGGGGGCGTGGTAGGAGATTTCGAAAAATTATCTCCTAAAATTGAATTTTTCTGTGGAGTAGTTTTGCTAGTTTCGGAAAATTCCACCAGATGGCGCTGTTAAGCACCTGCGGTAGTTCGGAAACATTCCGCTAGGGGGCGTGGAACGATATTTTGATAAATTATCACCTGAAATTGCATTTTTTTGTGGAGTAGTTTTGCTAGTTTCGGAAAATTCCACCAGATGGCGCTGTTAAGCACCTCCGATAGTTCCGGCAAATGCCGCTAGGGGGCGTGGTAGGAGATTTCGAAAAATTATCTTCTAAAATTGAATTTTTCTGTGGAGTAGTTTTGCTAGTTTCGGAAAATTCCACAAGATGGCGCTGTTAAGCACCTGCGATAGTTCCGGCAAATGCCGCTAGGGGGCGTGGTAGGGGATTTCGAAAAATTATCTTCTAAAATTGCATTTTTCTGTGGAGTAGTTTTGCTAGTTTCGGAAAATTCCACCAGGTGGCGCTGTTAAGCACCTGCGGTAGTTCTGAAACATTCCGCTAGGGGGCGTGGTAGGAGATTTCGAAAAATTATCTCCTAAAATTGAATTTTTCTGTGGAGTAGTTTTGCTAGTTTCGGAAAATTCCTCCAGATGGCGCTGTTAAGCACCTCCGATAGTTCCGGCAAATGCCGCTAGGGGGCGTGGAACGATATTTTGATAAATTATCACCTGAAATTGCATTTTTCTGTGGAGTAGTTTTGCTAGTTTCGGAAAATTCCACAAGATGGCGCTGTTAAGCACCTGCGATAGTTCCGGAAAATTCCGCTAGGGGGCGTGGTAGGGGATTTCGAAAAATTATCTCTTAAAATTGCATTTTTCTGTGGAGTAGTTTTGCTAGTTTCGGAAAATTCCACCAGATGGCGCTGTTAAGCATCTATGATATTTTCGGCAATTTCCTCTAGAGGGCGTGGAATGATATTTTGCGAAATTATCACCTGTAATTGCATTTTTGAGCATTTACGATAGTTCCGGGAAGTATATGTTAGATGTTGAAATCGAAACATTTCTCCAGGGCCAGAAAGTGCGAGGCTGCTAAGTTGCTAAGGCTATTAAAGCTGCATAGGCTGCGACCAGGAACACTCCAAATCGCAAAGACTCCGTAGACCCAAAAATCTATGACGAGGAACACGTAGAATTCTAAATGGAATAATATAGACGTTTCGAAGGCGTCCCGCCAGTATCGGAAATACTATTAAAACGTTACCAAATTTCGAACGCAAATATTATTATATACTTATCTATGCTATCAGTATGAACTTTATTCTTGATCTATGGTTCTAGCATTTAATTTGATTCGATGTCGTACGTACGTAAAAGGCAAAGATAATTTTTTATTTGCAAACAAATTTAAACGAACAATAATAATATGCGCAATCGATGTGCAATCAAAAAATATTCAATGTTTTTCACATCAGGGTTTCGAAATCGTGCACCGTTTCACCACAAACCGTAAACGTGCATCTTAGCTGATGCACGCTGTATATGTCTGTATATAAACAATATATACAGCTATACATACAGATCGTCAGTATTACGTATGTATGTATATATATATATTTCATCTGCTTTTCAACGACATTTTCACAATTACTAAATATCTAGCTAACAGCTAGTCTCGATCTCCTATTCATGTATGAATGACGTAACAAAATTGTTTCCTCGACACGGAAACGACTCTTAAAGAGTTCCTAAATACGCTTGTGGACATATTTATCGCGTTACACAGGGATGTCTACCACGCCTAGTGGGAGACTGTCGAGAAAATTTAAGTACTTCTCGCATTTTTTACTTTGCTATCTAAGCGTCTGACGCGGCTTCTCGACCCGGGGATTCATTTGAGTTACGTTTAGATCGGTTCCCAGTACGATATACGTACGTATGTGTATGTACGTACGTAAAATGTCTAAATTACTCGTGAGATCGGTTGCATCGACCTGTGCATTGTTTCGTATGCATTGAACGAAAACGAGAGTAAATATTGAATTTGTATTTGTTTTGCGATTTGCAAGAAAAGGGTGACGTTTACATCTATGGGTTCAAGACGTGGCTGAACTCTATGCGCCTTTATTTTCTATGTGATTTGTATTTGCATATATATATTTGTGTATATAGTATATAATATATGTGGTATAACTATAATGGTAAACCGATCTAAACGGAGCTCTAGTGACTTTTTGGGGGAATTTTCAACGCCACATGGGGAAATGAGGATCGATATGTCTTGCGAGTGTAGAAATTGCGAAGGAGGACGATGAATTTATGTAGGAGTATAATGACAAAGAAATTATTTAGTGAAAAGTACTTTCGTGGGATATATTTATATGTATATACGATTTAATCAAACCTTTCTCGCTATCGTGTCGAATTACCGATTTCCTACCTTTACCGACCGTAGAAGATAGTGCCTCTAGTATCGGCCAATAGGTGGCCACTGATCTTCCTTATCGATCGATGAAGACGTCATAGTGGAGCTTTGGTTTTTATTTAGTTTCGTCTAGTGATGATTATGAGATATCGGATGAGTGTTCACCGAAGACCAGTAATTTCACTCGACTATAATTGCTTTCTATGAAAATTTGTTGCTACGTTCAACCGGAAATAAATAAATCCAAACCTTCAACGAAAGTACGACACTTTCAGGTTAATTGAAACTGATTCTTTGTTTTTTTGTAACTAAATTCCGTCTTTAATTAATCGTATAATATCTAAACACGCAATCCTCGCGTACCACGCACGCGCTTACATGGACTTCGGGTAACCATTGGCTTTCGTTTCGTTGCGAATTTGCGTTCATGCGATTAAAGTCCCCGCGACATTTGCATTTTTTTTTTCTCGCGATTACTTACGAAACACAAGTATCCCGTCTTTTATATATTTATTAGGTACATTACATACGCGTCATACGATTTTTTTCAAGCATAGTATTGTCAACAGTTGTGTTTTGTTCATTAATTATTTTTTCCCCTTTGTTCTTTTTAATGGCTTCTTCCCGCTCGTTTGAACTACGCGCCACAAGTAGCAGTCTGAAAAATCTGGCTTTGAATTTTGGTCTGCGCTATCGTAGCGGACGGACGCTACTTTCTTTCTTTTTATTTCTATCTACCTCAATCCCCCCACCACTAATTCATTTTTTCCATCCAACCCCACTTCCTTTTCTCGCGTCCTGTCTTCCTCGCCTACATACCACTTGACTTCACGAAAGAACGTTTCCCATCGTTAAATCTATTGTAGATTCCAAGATTAAAAATTCAAAGTTTCTTCCTGCCACCAGCAACGAGCGACTGCATAGCAGTGAACTGGGTTTCTAGTGACAATTCTAAACACCAAACGTGTACTCGCCTTACTAATGCATATTAAATGGGGGATCAGATACGTACATGACTTCGGTCTCGAAGCTTCGACCGAGGGCGCCACTTTCGAATCGCGCAAACGGAATACAGTTTCTGTTTGTTCGCACGACGGATGCGTCCTTTACGTGGATTTTCATTAATCCTATCCTTTCTCAATGCAATTCGTACCTTCGCGTTGCCATGTTATCCCAATAATCGAGATATACCAAATCGATGAAAGATGCTCAACGAGAAGCACCGTACTCGGAATGAACTTCGACAAGGTCAGAAGATACCAGACACTTTAGGACGATCGATGGGCGTACAGAGAATAAAAATCGGAAGGTCATCAACAGAGAAAACTATTGTTTTCCTTTCTTTTTTTACTGGGAGTACCTTTCGTGTATAGTATGTATAGTGTTATTGTGTTAATGCATACGCGCCACCTGTAGGCGTATTATGTATGTACTTTTTTTTTGTTAAGGGGTAATTATCACAGAATACACGAGATATCTTGTTAAGCTTACGAGATAATAATCCAAGCGCAGAGTAGGAGGAAAAATAGTTGGGACCGGCCCTGTCGACTTTCTGCACTCGACTTTCTCCCTCTCTCTTTTTTTCCTTTTTATTTCTCTGTGGGTTTCCTAGGCCGACAGAGCCAGTCTCTGGTGCCGATATCGCCCGTCATTACGTAATTAGTATTAGTACTTGCTTAGGCAGCAGAGAGAAAATAGACACTTTACAAATGAAGGTGATGGTCAAGATTGCGGAGTCACAGTTCTCGAAGACTATTATTATAATATATGTACGTTCTACGTTATGAAAGTCGCTAAAATGTTTCATCGTGGATTTTGCGCTTTTTACGAACAAATTTGCTTTCTCACTCTCCGTACTTCTCTTTCGTCATTCCTCCCTAACAAATCTCCCCGCCTATGTCTCCTTTCAGCTCCTTATAAATAATCAGCTTCTCTGCAGAAGTCAATTCGCTCGACATGAAAAAAAAACGTATGCTCGCATTTTAATTCTCACTGATTCTCAACAATAAAACGTAAGACGCTCGTTATAATTGGGAGGCAGCGACGCAATAGAAACTTGAAAAGATTCAGAGAGTCGTGTTTGCCTTACGTTATAATTATAAGTTTGCCATTTTTTTTTTGTATTGTTGTCTTTGAAGATGATGCGTAGTCACTGGACCCACCACCAAGCGTGCGATGAAAATTCTTTGTTGGGTTTGAAAGTCACGCGCGTCTTTTTCGTCTATTCGCGAAGAGCCGTCTCGAAAGTTGACATAAGCTGATAGAAATTTAATCAGACCGTTTTTTTAATTATATATATATAACAGAATAAATCAATATTAAGAGGGGAATATCAATAGCGAGCTCCATCAATTGAAAAAGAAAAATAAAAGAACAGAGACTCATTCAAGATGAAAAAGGCGTCGACTTTCGAGCTGGTACTTACGCCGCCGTTCACATCAACAGTCAGACTCTTACGATCTCTGATAATCCTTACGATTACGAACATTATTTTACATTACAATGCCTATTATTATTAGCGGCGCGTCCAGAGAATCACCAGGACGCGCCTTTTGGTCGTACGCAATGCTACCTTAATTATATTAGAAAAAACTCTTCGTCAACAACTTCACGTATCTACAATAAACAGTCCTCCGAGCAACGACGTCTTTTTCTCACTCTCACTCTCTCTCTCTCTCTCTCTCTCTCTCTCTCTCTCTCTCTCTCTCTCTCATGCTCACTTCGCGTTCAAAAGTTCGGCTGTCTCGATGGCTCTGACTTGTTCTCCTTGCTGATACGTCGTTATCGCCGTCGCCGTTGTCACGTTACGTATAATATAATCTTACACGCACGCACTCACGTACGCAGACCCCTGTGCCTTACTTCACTCGATTGTTT
The DNA here is from genome assembly GCA_030142615.1 of Syrista parreyssii. NCBI lineage: Eukaryota > Metazoa > Arthropoda > Insecta > Hymenoptera > Cephidae > Syrista > Syrista parreyssii. Next base: position 872,274 of record JARQTG010000047.1, read on the forward strand.
GTCATGCGTATGTGAATCGTAGAGAGTAGATGGTCGCGCATTTATCAATCTCTTCCTGTATATGTCAATTCAGAACCATTTCGAAGCATTCTTAGAACGAACGAAAGCGTTTGTCACGGATCCCATTCTCTTGGTCTAATTCAGCCTCGAGTCTCTCCTTGGATCCGTGAGCAAGTCTTTCCGAGCTTTTCACGTCGAGCTCTTAATTCACATTATATAAGTTTTCGTTTTGTTACATAAGAATAATACCGAATATTGCGTACTGGCAGCACTGTTTTCGCGTTCGGAGTTTACTTGCTTACTCGGTCCGCTTGCCAATCGGCTGATAACTGCGGGGATGCAGTTCGATTTGGTTCGAGGTAGTAATCCCTCGGCAGGAACAAGGCGTAAAAATAATTTTCCTTAATGTCCTGCCAACTCGAGGAACCGCGACTGATCTGGATATTCTAGGATTTTTTCAGGATCGAACGTCCAGTCTCGCAAAGTTCAAGGATCACCCTGCCTTTTTCTCTTTATCCTCTGTTCAGTTCTACTCTTCGCTTAGCTTCTTAGCTGGTCTTCAACGTGGCGATCGTCGGATTCAAGCAACGGTCATCCTCATGACCGTCTTGCTTCAAGCTCTCTCGAGCTTCTTGGAAGTTCGATATACGATTCGCTTTTTTCTAGTTTTTCAGACGTGTCGCTTCAAGTGGGATTCGGCATTGGATTCTCCTGTCGAATATCACTCTTCAGCTTCACAAACTCCTTGGCGACCTCGTCGTTGTTCCTTTGCGACAGAATACGCAAAATCGTCCAGCCGGTCTCGTCCATCTGGATTCTCTTGCCAAGGGAGAGCCAGCATGCACAGGATCCTTGGTCTACGATGTCTTTGAGTTGCATCACAGCGACACCCACGAGACGATCCTCACGAGCGAAGCAATAATCCTTAACGCAAATGTGAAGCTCGAAGAAGTCCAGCTGCTCCTCGTTACCAATGATGCTATGGGATTACGGATAAAATTTTATTTATCTCTCAGTAATATTATTGTCGCAATTAATCAAAGGTCGCACAAGTTTATCATAAGCTAGATACTTACAAGTGAAACGTTTCGTTGAACTTTGGTGACAGATTGTTACTTCTTGATTTGGTAGCGTATTTTCTTTTCTTATCTGCCAGATGAGGTCCTATCAAATTGACCTCGACGAACGGCCGGAACGTGCTGGTTGCCAAAGGCCATTTGAGGTCATTCGCAGCGACGACTGAAACACGTTGGAAAGGATTAGTTTATCTTTAGTATTGATCCCTTGTAATTTTTTTTTTAACAACTTTCAGTTACCTTTCACGGTGACCTTATGCTCGCCGGTTCCAGGATGAGTGAAGAGGTCGACTTGGATGCTAACTTCGCCAACTGGTCCATCGTCCGACCCGGTGGTGTCTAAAATATGAAGCAGAATTAGACACTTCCTGTTATGAATGACGTGCTTTATTCTTGGGCCCTAAGGGCCTCCTCTTCTACGATCTATGGAAATTTCCCTGGGACTTCTAATAGCTATGCCTCTTGAACAATCTAAGATTCTATGCAAACTTCAGAGCAAACTTCATGCTGTACTTGTGTGTTTAAGTACGTTATTACGTACGAATGAGTTACTTGAATGTCTTCGACCAGAATGTCGAATATAATTTCAGATCATTTTGAATTATTTCGCATAGTCTTCTATACCACATCTTATTATACTGATAATAATTATCGTCAATACTTTAAAGTATTAATTTCGATTAGAACGAAATTATTGTAATTTTTCAAATGTAAACATAATAATTATGCTCAATATGCATAATCAATACTATAAATTATGTTTTAGTATTTAGACTGTAGTATGATGAAACCATGATTAATGCTTGATGGTGTTAAATAGTTTATAATAATTCAATGAATCAAATGCACGGGAACTGAGTTCTGATTAGAAAATGGATAATCGTCTATTCTAATATTTCTAAATGAATGAATAAACCGTATTCAGTGACGATTGAAAATAAATGTACAAAATATACATATATGAACGTATGAAAATACAAAGTACCTTATGCACTAAGCTATTTGTGATCTATCATTGGTACAGGCGTTATTATTAAAATTATATAAAAGCTTTTAGCTACGAGCTAATCGTACAGCATATCAGACCAATCACTCCATCAGTGTCGTATCGTATAAAATAATTAAATATATGTTGCTCTAAAGAATAACATTTTCAGAGTGCGTCGTTTCACTGAAAACTCCAACGACCCATGATTCGAACACGGTCGTGTTCTCAGTGTCCATTTTGAGGAAAGAGTTGAAAAAACTCTTTGAATTTGTGCCACTGGCTATGATCAGTGTACGTAATAAACAGTAAGTGATAGTGATTAAGGTATGTACGGTGTATGTACATTAATCCATTACTATGAAGCTGTGGAAAGGTAACGTGATAATGCATTTTGCGTTTCAGCCAAGTTCTCAGTAACAGTAGCAGCGACAGCAGCACCTAGTAGAATCGACCTCGAGACGTCTCTGGCATTTTTAATTATATTTTATATTAAATTTAAAAAACCTGAAAAAAAAAAGATCATTCAACTATCCAGTGCAGAGTGGAATTTCGTGATTATTAAAACAGTTTCCCTCTACGTTTCAACGTTTCAGAAATGGAATAAATAATTTGTTGATTGATAGAAAAATGTATAGGCTTTTTCAACGACTCTTTTTTTAATGATATCAATCTGATGAATCAGAGACGCGTCGGGTCGTGATAGCAAATAGTTCTACGTCATATAAGTGTTTAATAAGGGCAACGCTCGAAAAGGGAACGGAAGTTGAGCGAGCAGCAGTCAGGAGCGTTGACTTCCGGTCAACGGTGCTTTTTATCAGGTACCTTGTCGACTTTCCCGACGTAGGGGGGGCTTGCTTTGGCGAAGGGGTTCCTCGAGGCTTTCCATACCCTCGGCTCCCTCGCCCTCGTCCCCCCTTTCGCTGCTCATCGAGCGCTGACGCTGACGCAACGTTGACGGATCATTCAGCGGCACTGTCCCCATAATTTATTATGTCGTTGTCAACGAGACCGAATACCGGATCCGTGATTAAAAGTGTCAAAAAGTGTAAGAGTTAGTTTTTCGTGTTATGTGCGAAGCCTTGAAAAATTGACTTTCGAATCTAACGAACAATCATCAGTTACATCCATTACGAGCGGATCATCATATAAAAGGGTTGGTTGCCCCTTTCTTATTTCCTCCGCAATCAGAATCACAATGACAATTTGTGAGTGTCTGTGAGAATATTGTTATGTGGTGTGAGGTTGGCTAAGTGAATTTAATACTTTCAATTGAGGATAAAAGGGGTGGGGTGGAGGGCTGGAGGGTAATCAAAGGCAACCCCACTATCATCAGGAGAGAATCATTTGCAAGCTGAAGGGGACTCTTGCGAATAAAAGGATACTTACCCTCGTTGATCTGGGACGTGACAAAGGTCTTTATGAGTGTATCAGTCGTTTGAGTGTAGAGACTCAGGGCGTAACGAAGACTCTGAAGTTCCGGTGACTTCTCCAAGAAATTCTTCTTAAGGCCATTACCTCCGGCATGGAAATACTGCTTTATTGTATCCAACGCAACATCCAAGACGGCGCACTGCTTCGGCGATAGATTTTTCTCAACCTCCTTAGAAATATCCTAAAAGTTTGCAACCGATGATATTATTTAAAAACTATAATTCCATTGACTGATAATTAATCGAACTGAAAGAAAATTACCATGACCCCGCTGAGTGCATTCTTAACGTCCGGTTTACCACCCATGTGGTTTTTGAATAATCGTGACACATCCTCGATCTTTGCGTTGGCAGCCAAGTTCTTTGCGTTGTCAGTCAAATTCTTGAACATCATCTGTAACGTAACAGGAGAAGGTCGTTTTGTGAATTTTAATGATAAAGAATTCTATAGAAATACAACAAAATTGTATAACGTACACTTTTGTCTGTCATCGGTGGCAGGACAACTGTCTTCTCCAAGATTCTCATGACTATCTTCCACAACTCTTTGAGCAGTCTCTTGAGAACTGTTTTCTCACAGGACTGCGCGTACAATGATAAACTGCCATCTAGAAGATCCATCAGAGGCCTCAAAACTTCATCAGCCTCTACAGCCACGGCATTCCTCTGCGCTGGCTGCGTTAATGTGACCTGACCACAGCCTTTAATGGCAAGAAGAAGATCGCCCAGTTCACGTACTGACGCTGTTATTCTTGGCTCAAGACTGCAAGCAAACAACATGGCCAGATCATCAAGAGCTCCATTGAGCTGCTGCTGTAACTCCTTAAGGATGTTTGCTGCGTCTTCCTGAAGCTTCTCGCCACCCATCGACTCAAACATCTTTTCCAATTGGACTCTCAGTTGTTGAATGTTGTTCATGAGAATGCACGCCTAGAAATAAATCGAAGCATCCTGTACCCAGCCGCGACCAAAGTCACATGAGTCGAGTGTGTTCAGAAAGAATATACTCACAATACGTTCCTCCTTCAGATGACTAGGGAATTCTTTCTTCACAATGTCAGCGTAAGCCACCAGAACTTTTACTATCGTTTTGGCGAACCTCTTCATATACCTCTTCCAAATTTCAGGATCTGGACATTCGAGTTTCGACACGACGTCAAAACATTGCGTTAGCTGAGTAAAGACGTCAACCACGGAACAACTGAAGAGGGCGTGTTCGCTGCTCTTTTGGAACTGCAAAATAAAGATTCACAAAAGTTAGATAAAAGTAAACTCTAGGTAAATTATTCCAAGCGGATATAAAATTTCAGCATGTCTAATCACCCCGTCCTTCTTGTCCCTGTTGAAGGCGCCATGAAGATACTCCAGAGAAACGTCATCGTTCTCGTTAAGCCATTGCATGACGAACGGCTCGAACCAAGCTGGATACTCAGGAACGGCACCCTTGTACGGCGGCACGTCTGCTACATATTTAGCGTGTAACCACTTGACCTTGAAGTGTAGATTCATGTAGGCCGAGGACTTGCAGAGCCTGTGTTGTTCGTGTTCCTCGAGGGCATACTTCATGTCCACGGCGAAGAGACTCCACATCGTGGCTGCCGAGTGTTGACCGATGTTCAGCTCCTGTGGGAACTGGTTGAGAACAGGTGCATAACTGTTTCTATCCTCTTCTATAACGGAGACTATTAGGGCGATGAGCTTGTGCCAAAAGTCTAACGAGTCCAGCCTAGGACCATGATCTTCAGAGTCTCTTTTGGCCTCGTTAGGATCAACTTGGAATTCTCGATTGTAGAGGTCGTAGCAATTCTCAAAGAGGAACTGATAGGTCGACCTCAGACATGCTTTCACACAATCCTTCACAACGGTACTGGCTCTTGGTGGACTTGACAGTTCCTGGACCTTCATCCTGAAGAAGGTGATACTGGTCAATAGGTCAACGGTGCTCTTGAGATCCATCAGCTTCTCTTGGCTCGATGCCGGGAAATTGTTACGGTACATGGACAGGTCGATTCTCAGTGAATTATGCAACTGGTCCAGCAGCTTGACAAATTTCTCCTTCTGCAAAAACAAACGTAACGGTTCACACGAGCGTTCCCACGTATGCAGTTAATAAAATGGCACCGTTCCCAGGACACGTATTGAAGTGTATCACGTTTCTGCAATGTATGTAACTAGCCATTGGGGATCTGCGATGCAAAGTTTAACAGGATATATCTCGTCTAGTCGAAGTCACGTGCGTAACGGAAGGTTGGTCGAGATGGTTATGCGTTTCAGGAAAAAGCATCTTTGCCGAAATGTATGGTGGGTGTATGTATGTATAAAGCGATAGGAAAAGTATCGGTGAGAGTTCAAAATAAAAAAACGATAGGAGAAAGATAGAGGGAGAAAGGATGTGGTGAAAGTAGACGAAGAAAGGAGGCAAAAATATTCATTATGGATTCGTATACGTGAGAATGGAAGAAAAATGGAGATAGAACGAAAACCAGACGAAATAGGGTTTACGTTTTACATGACAAATCGACCGTGCATGTCCGACGGGGAGGACGTCGTCAATGTGGATGGAAGGTCATAAAAAAAGAGATCAAATAAAATATGTAAAGTTCATGGTGAATTGAGGGAAAAACGTCCTATGAACCTGAAGACATTTACGTATTTGCTTTATAAATGATATCGTTAGATTCGACATGCCTATATTATAAATATAAATAAAACTTTTTCGACCCTTCTCAGACCTTAGTCTGTTTTTTTGAAAATTAACATTTCGTACCATAATCCATTATCACGTTCACTTATGAATATTTAACTTCTCGATTGTAAGTCCCTGGCATCTCACGAGAGACTTGCTTCATGCAAAGGGCAAAGAAAGAAACGTAAGAAGGCAGACCGAAGAAACGTGAGAAGTTCGAAGAGGCAAAGGATACCCTCTTACAAAAGTCCTTCCACTTTCTTGCTAGTAGAACATTCTCCAGATACTCTTCACTCCGTATTCCTTCTAGGAAGGTTTGTCGTACTTCCAAGGAGGACTGCTAAAAAAAAAAAAAAGAAATAGAAAGGAAAAGAAGAAAAGAATGCAGTCTAACCCTCTTCTTCCCGATCAGGAATTCTTTCTTGGCACGTGCCACAGCATGTCGCCCTTGACTCGAACTTTCTGCAGTTACGTGAAAAACATATAAGCCACTTCGAAGTAAGCTAGCACGATATTCGAAATCCAGGTAAACAGTTTCATGCCAAAAGGATCCTTCAAATCCACGCAGATGAATTTCATGGCTCGAAGATCAAGAGGTAACGCCTGCACGATTTGTCGAATTGGACATGTTTTTGCTTCTGTACGATACGTATTACATATGGATCTACTTTTTGCATCGCTCTACATTGCTTTCCTAACAAAACGGTTACTAGACAGGTAGAAACCGCTAGATGTCGCCCCGGCTGGTTACCTCAATACCAATCTAGGAAATTGATGATACCCAGGATGCATCTGCAGCCCCGTAACGGACCAGAGTAATAGATGGATACCCAGTGTCAGGGCAAATTGCAGAGACATTTCTCAGGGTGGAAACACAACTCACCCCGAAGTTACTGGCGGCAAATCGGTCGCTGGCGGAAACAGCCGAACTGGCCGTCGTGTGAGCATAGTAGGCATTTATATTAGCCAGGAGGGTCGACATTACGGCTGGTACTCCCGGACACAGGTACTTCGTTGACAGGCAGTGAAAGTGTCTATAGACAAAAGATACACAAGATAGAGATTAATAGTATCTACCAGCACGTGTCACACGTGCACGACCTAGCTACTTGTTCGATAACAATGATTCAAAGAGTAGATCAGTCGCAGAAAAGCAATTGCAACTAGTAGCTAAACAGTAGTAGTCCAACCCACGTATCTTCACAGAGCTTATAAATACGTCAAACGATGACGTGCAAAGTTCATCATAATAGAGACTAGCTCTCCAAGTCCTACTCACGTCATAGCTTGATAGATGCTCTCGATCCCGTAACGCATAGCAAACTCATCAACGAGCTCCTCTCCAGGAGGATCGAAGTAAACCTTCCAAGCGTCGTCACCCTTGGCTTGAGGAAGCGTGACCATCCCGCCATTCTCTTCGCATAGACTATGAAAGAGGTTCTCATGGAGGCAAGTGTACTGAACATGATACGGTGCGACCTTCTCTTCGCCCTTGATCTCCACGCTGATGTGTAACCGGATGGCACCGGATACTGCACTCTTGTCTGTTCTCTTTTCCAGGTTGTACCAGACGTCCATCTCACCGCTCAGGGTCCTGACCTCGATTATCGTCTGCCCAAGGAAGTCGTCGCTCTCGCGCGTCAGCTTCTGTCGCAGCTTTGACTTCAGGTCGTTGTCCTCGTCCCATACTCGCACCTTGATCCGATCCGAAGAGTTGTGACACTCGCTGCAAAGTATATTCAAGTATATAAGGAGTCTTTGATCGTACAAAATGCTATTTTACAAAAAAGGTACATCCACCTTTACACGTGACCCTTGAAACTCTGAGTGAATTTCAAAAATCCGATCATTACTTACAAGTAAAACTTCTCGTGCCAGACTGGATTCAATTCTTGGGGCATCGTTCTCGTACGCTTCTTCACCTTACCGACCTGCACCGTCACGTAAGGATCCGACGTTCCGCTCTTATCCTTGGCGATGAGTCCTTGGGCGCAGATCACTATGGGAATGAATAATTAATCACGGCCTTATTTCCACACAGACTTTTCTTCTCGTCGTTCTCCTGACCCCTGGGGGTCACTTTGGAATAATCAGGTGGACTCTCAAACTTTTTCGAAAGACATAGTAATGAGACCTCGACCTTACGAGGCGAAGATTCGTCACGTCGATAATTCCCAAGTGAGATTGTCAATTTTGAGGATGGTCTGATGTAATTACAAGATCGGAATGAGTTGAGCTCAAGAGAGAGAAAGAGTGGGGGGCGGCGACCAGTCAGATACTCTTCTTCGTAACGATCGATCCCGTTACTTCAGAGGGTTTTGGAGGGTACAAAGTTAGAAAGTATGAGAGATCAAATATAATAGGAAAGTCGTGAAATCGTCAAGTCGAGATAGTAATTAGTAACATAAAAAGATGCTCATCGTCACTGAAAAAGCTTTAATCAGACATTGAACTGATTGGAATATTTTTTTTTCTCCGATCCAATTTCTATCATCGGATCGAGTCTGCATATGCAGTGATTCAAGGTCAGCAGGTCGGTCGTGTCTTATTCATATATGTCTCGCTTCTCTTTCTTCTTCGTAAATCCACAAGCTCACGTATGTACGCACTCATCCAGAGGACACGTGGACACATAAGAGTACATACATTTCATGCAAGGAATGACGCAATCATCGAGCGCCCAGACGTCGATACCAAGAAAGACGTGATTTGTGGGTAGAAGCCATTTTTAAAGCGTGCGTATAAGCTCGGCGTGATGATACTGTGCGTGCGATAGACGAACAGACACACAACACACATGCCCATGCTATAAACTCTTGGATCCTTAGATGGATCATTATTACGACGATTCAGGTCGACCTGTTCCATTTTCGTATCTCAACTCTCGAGATTCCCTTTCGACATCCCCAAAGTGCGTATCGTGTGTGTTGTGCTTGTCATGATATATCGATGTATAAATATGATATATCGACTGAGAAAAAAAATATATTTAAACAAATCGATAACTCATTATTTTGTTTCACCACCCGCTCCGTTCTTTCGACGTATCGCGAAGCCCTCGTTTCACATCTCGCAAATCATTTCGTGAAAACGATTTCCGAGGTATTGATTTACAGTTGGTTTCACGCGCAGTTCATTTCCGTATGAGTTTATCATCTTTTTAGATTCCAATATGCACAGCACGGGATAGTCGTGGCGAAAGAATCTGTAGTTAATGCACGTGCATTATTCTAGCGTCATGAATGCTCCTATTGTTCTCGAGTCAAGTTGCAGATGGCGTTACGGTCGGTCAGCCGAAATGTTATGGCTAGTAATTCACGAGGATATCGTTTGAAGTAACTTTAACGAAAATCTCTGTTGATTCAACGAATAGAAAATATTTATGTTAAAATAACGTGGCTGTGCTTAGTTAGGCGTGGCTGGGATGACTGCACGGCAGCCATTATCGTTATAACGAAAACGATGCTATTCCAGTGGGTAGCGCTCGAAAGCAACAAAGATGCGAGTCGCATTGGGCTTTTCCGTGAAAAGCCGGGATTACTGCAGCTGACTCTTCCGACAGAGCTATTTTAATTTGTGTTCAGTGAATCAAGAGATTTGATTACTGGGGCGAAAGCGGAAGTGGCGCCAACTGTTACTGTGCCAGTGCAACCCTACCCACTCCCTTTATTATAACCCTTTTGCCCGGGATAACCTCAATCGACACGATTTAAATATTTCGCTTGGTTCATATATGGAAGGTCTCACTACATTCTTCGCTTAAGGTTACCTCGAGGGTGCTGGACTTTTGAGTTGGACTGTCCAAGTAGGTTTTCTCTTCGAGCGGACCAGAATTATGAGCGACGGCCACAACCCTAGGCGCTAAGGTTGGCCAAACTGTGGGTTGACTTTTTTTTTAAATCGTGATCCTCGGTTAACACTGTTTCTCGAGGGCGTCGCTCAATTTTTGTCCATTTGTTTGCGTGACTACTGTTGTTTTTACTTGTCTTCTTTGTATGTTTTTTCCACGCGAGCTTTTAGTCTGACGTTGCAGCGAATCGATTCCTTAGGTGGGATTTGCACGTTTGATGTTGTTTTGTTAATCTGCTAAAATGGCAAATTTTTTTTTTGGCAATTTCCTCCTGCTCGTTTCTATTAGGGAAAATATTGACTGTAGTGCTGTTACGTGATTTAGCGAATAAGGTTCTTTTTTGGAAAATTTGAATTACATTATTCACAGTTGGTTAAACTGTTACACTATATTGAACAGTTGTCGCGGTTGTCGCTGCCTGAACACTTGCGTGTACAATAGATTTGGCAGATATTAATTTCGTAAAAAAAAAAATTTTTTTTCATCTGCAATTGTGTTGCAAGAGAATCGCACGTGTTCTTTTTTCTTCTTTATTTTTTTTGCCATTTTCAGAAAATGTAATTTTGCGAAAAACTGGTGGCTCTGCAAATTTTATTTCCCGCACCACGGGTAAATCCAGTTGACGGGGATTCTCTTGTTTGACTTTACCGTTATAGTCTCACGGTTTCCACCCTCGATAATTCAGGATTTAAGCCGCGAAAGCAAACTTTGCCAGTTTGCGTATTACGACCAAAGTTACTTATATACGTTTGAATCCTAACCTCGTGAATCCACAAGATTTGAACTGACTCCGATCAGATTCTACAGTGTTATTTCCTGCGTATAGACGCATCAGTTCGAACCCCTAAATCAAAGAGTCGCATATCTCATTTCATCCTCCAAATTCAATTTTCAATTTATATCTTTGTTCGCTGAATAAATTTTTTTTGTCACATATTTAAATTATCTTTCACGTTAGCTTCATATATTTCCCTCCGCTCATATTGATCATGTAACAAAAGGCAAGTCGTACTACACGGCGCCATAAACCTCACGCGATAACCAGTTTCTAGGATTTTCTTCTAGGTCCGTAAATGCACGCAACGTTGAAGCTGACCTGACTGAGCTAAAATCCCATGGATTTATAAGGTCAGAACGTTCTTCGTACACGAAGCCTTAAAGCCTTCACTCTACCTGTCTTCTATGTACTTCATAAATTTTCAATTAACTACTCGAGCTATGTGTACCAGATCAATTAGAAATTCGCAAAAGTCGTCTACTCCCGCCGTATTATATTCTGAAAACTGCAGAGTCCACGTATTCCGTATAACGCAAGAGTCCTTAAGGGTAAAACGTAGTAATTAAACCGACACAAGTGCTGCCGTGGGAGTGGAGTATTAGAACCTAGAAAGAGTCTAGGCAATCACATCCACAGTACCCATGAAAGACAGTGAATAGCAGAAACAATGTTTTTGTACAGTAACGCGGTATAATGCAATGTCCCAACCATAGTGTCTAGAATACAAAGATCTAATCGTGAATGCCGATCTCGCTCAACCCACTGTTGGTGTCATAATAAAACTTGGTCAGACCAAGCTACAAAAAGAAAGCAAAGAAAAAAAAAAACTAACCTGCTTCTCATCCTCGTGTAACAAAAGAACAAATCCAGCAAAGTATCGTGAAAAGAAAAACGACGAGCACAAAACTTCGAATGACTTACTGACTAAATTTCCACTTCCCGCAGTACTAACAATTGAAATCATCACATTGAAGTTTAATCATCAAAAGCCATACGTACAATCGGCACGACGATTACGTAGCGATTATATTATAATCGTTGCAATTTCAGTCGTGAAAGCCGATATGGACATAGTATGGCAGCGAACGTAACGTTCCGTAGTAATCGGGGTGAAAACATCATAATAGGCTTATTGTTAGCCGAAGGAACGAATGGAGGGAAGCGAGGGTGGTAAAATGTAGAGATGAATACGTAGGAGAGCGACCCGAGGAAGGTAAACGAAACATGGAAGCAGACTGATGGTTGATGGGTAGTAGGAAAGTAGCGTAGCTGGCAGTAAGTGGCGCCACACTTGGCTGTGCGTTGAACTATCGATCCCCAGACGCATTCACATAGAGGAAAGCCAACGGAGCCGTAGCCGCGCTATGCCCGTTTACGAAAGCTCGTTGCATTTAGCATCGCTCGGACTGTTTCCCGTCGTTACTAGCGCCTCCTACGGTATATTTCAGACGCACTTCCATGTAAACTTGGTCGCGGAATAGTTAAAGTCGATGCCGCCATTCCGTGAATGGCGGACCACTGTGTTGGCGACATAAACGTCTTTTCGTACTCAAGCCACAGTCGTTTAAAACTCGTGCACGTACGTTCCACCTAACTTGTCCTAATGCACGACTCTACTTTAGTAAGAGCCAGGACCGACTGGTATGGGAATATCTACTTATTCGTAGTACGTGACTGAGGATAAATCCAAGATAAATAGATACGGTTATGTCTGGTACTAGAGAATTATTTACTTGCTGTTGCTTAAGGTTATGCTCCAGGTTAACAATACAGTGTAGTGGACATGTGCATTGTTCTCTCAATATGGTTGGAAGCTATGCTGATAAGTCTCTAGTGCATATCGACGGAGCAGGCGGTGAGTTGTATATACATATATTTATATACAGTATATACACGTACAATAAAGAATAATTAGAATCTATCGATTAAAGTAATCGATATGACAATGATTTCGTTCGAGATCAGTGATGTGAGAGGCTGTGTTCAATATAGATAGATCCAGTGTGCGTCTCTCTGTACCGGGGTGTTGTTATCGGGGTGAAATCAACAGTCGATCGAGTTGAACGATAATCCAATGAATGATGAGAGAGTGTGAACGTGATAAGGCTCAGTGAACCGTTCGGAAGATCAATTTCGAAGCTACAGAGTGTACTGAAAGTGTGAAGGGGCTTTCGAAAGATCTAAAAATCAGGAATAGGTCACCTGTAATGGCGATCTTGCAGGACCACTTGCTGGTACCCTCAAGGACGATCTTTTCGGCCTGTTCGAGGCTGTCTATGTGTGTATCCGGGTCGACTGAAAACGTTGTGCTGAAAAGAACAATGACCTTGTCATCGGGAATTATCCACGCTACTTACTACCTCTTTTGATAGACGATCAGTCGTTGGTCGATGGATTGACGAGCGCCTGGATCCAGCCAATCAGCATACACCTAGATCGCTAATTATCTACGAACTTTTTTATTCTCTCTTAAATCCTTTTTTTAACCTTGCTCAGTGACATTTGTTCCTATTACCGCCTGTAGGCGTCCTAAAGATTACGTGGTCGAGGGTGGAGCAGTGTTGTATTGCCAGTGTCGTCGTTAAGACGTATCGATCTTCTTTCGCCCACGAATTGGACGATTCTATTAATGAATGGCCACCTGTTAGGCGCAGGAACCGAATTAACGTCGTTACCGATTACTGCTATGGATGGCATAAGAAAACTTGTTGCACAGCCCCGTGGCTCCTCGCCAACTTGACTTCGTGTTCCGTCCGAGAGAATAATCGTCGAGAGGCGAGCCGTCGCTTTGAGGTTAGGATAGAATAAGAAAATGTTGAGCCACGAATATCAATTGTTTCAATTGGAATTCCTATTTTTCTCTCTCCCGGCGAGAGCCAAGCGAATATTACGCTATAGAACTGAAAACGTTTTAACTGAAATTCGTCGGACAGGACAATTAATTCCTTTAACGAACACCTGACTACTGCAACGTTCGCCTCGAACTTTCTTACAAGCCTCAATTGTACTCTTTGTCAATACTACCGTCGCAGGCGCCATCTCGTATTTCGTTATCTAGGATTTACCGTCTGAAGGTATACAACGTATAGATTCTTCTTACCGGGCTGGTAACATTTACCATGCAATGTATATTTGGAGCTGTGTTCGCGCTAAAGAAGCTTCATGAAAATCTACCGAGTCATGTGTATAAAGTGTATGGTACAAAATGAATAGAATATATCCTTTTCTTTGCATTCCCCTTGCGAAATCCGAACTCCCAACGTATACGTTTTGAGCGTTACGTACTTTCCCCTCTGTGCCACGAGCTACAGGTGTACGTTGGAAATGGCCAAAAGAAAATAGATTCGAGTGAAATAAAAATGACGTTAAAAATAATAAATACAATTAATAAAGATAAAAATATATATCACGATTGCACCATCTTCGACCAACTTCATGCATAACCCATTCAGTCCCGTTTTGCTCCAATTACTAATTACGAAGTATCCCGTCGATTCTAACGCTCAGGCTTGTTTTCGCAGATTATTTTACTCGCCACTACGAGCGACGGACGGAGTTTGTGGATGCGACATAACGATTTCTTCCTTCAAAAATTCTCAAGACTTTTTCACTGATAAACTCGACAATGTCAGGCTATGGATTACAGGTGGTAACGCGGAGGTGGCTGATGGCCAAGAGGTTTGTTGTACTTGAACAATGGCGGCGTGGAGGACGTAAGCCACAACAAGTTGCCGTGTGACCTTAATGGACTCTCGATTGAACTCCTGTCGGGTGGGATACGCGATAGCCTACAGAGGGTGCTTACCCCCTGGGCTATTCTCCATACTCCACACCCTTCCAGTCAGTCGAACATCCACCCTAGACTATAATCGTTCGCTGTAACGCTCACCCACTCCGTACAATTAATCCAATTGAATCCACCCTTAAAACTGAACGAGCTCCCGGCGTGCACCCTTATGATTATTTCCCTCCCTACCTACCCCTATCCTTTACCAGACTAGCCCTCACTCCACCACGAAATTACCCAGTATAGTTAAGCCTGACTGCCCCAGTTGACTGGCTGCTTAATCGAAGAATTATTTCAAGCAAATTAGACGGAACGCATGCTGCTTTCTTCAACCCCCATCGAGACTTTCAATTCTTCGGGGTCAAACCATTCGCTACCCTCGACCTCTCGACGACTTTCTTCAGACTTGTGTCAAGTTTTGTAAGTCTCAACGTTCTCTTTTCATCCTCATCCCTTATCCTATAATTCTTAAGAAACAAAGCTACAATAGAAAATCAAGATCTGCACCAAATGTACAGTAAATGGGATATCGTACTAATCATTGAGAATCGAAACGTCTAATTATAAATTTACTCTCAACTATTAACGTCAAAATCGTTATTTCCCTTTCAAATTAAAAAAAAAAAAATAAAAAAATACCCAATTAAATTTCACGAAAAATTCACAAAATTCGTCACCACAAGCAGACACGATATTTAACCACAGATCAACGACATACTAATAATTAACCAACGACACATCAAAGATCGATCTGCAATTAAAAATAGATCCGCGTTATCTTTTCAATACAAAGAAATCAATAATCATCGTCATTTCGATTCTGCACAAATCCCTAAAGACAGCCAAACTAAAGATTTTCGGACATTCAGCGCAATACACGATAAATATATAACACAGTATATTATACATATACAGGGTCATTCAGGAATATCACACAATTAACGTAACCTCGTACTATTTGAATTTTCATGCTATTGAAATTACCTTCAGATGGTATAATTTTCCTGAATCACCCTGTAAAATTATATATATATATATATATAGATAATATGTATATATACACAACACTCAGCAGCTTTAGCATATACAATTCACAAGTCAGGGCGCATAACAGCGCGTTACGCGTGTACGCAGGATATATTACGCATAGGCGCAGACACAGTGAACGACGACGACAGCGACTCGTTTTACGACACAACGTCTCAATAGGTTCAGGACAGAAGAGCACAGCGAGTGTCCACAAACCTGTAATAGCGATCTTGGCCGACCATTTGCTGGTACCGTCCAGCACGGATTGCTTCACTGCAGTCATGTGTCCAATGTGCGCCGTTTTGTCTACTCCGAACACGGACCTAAGCTCCGATTCAGATGATTCGCACGCGCTGTGACTCATTCGTTCGCCTTCTCCGTATTCGATTATCCCGAAATAATTAAACTGAATTACCGGTAATCGAACGTTCGATACTGTGACGTTAGAAGATCGAGTAGGCGAATATATATATATATATATATATCGTATAAAAATACCGTAGGAAGGTTCAGTGTCTTAATCAGCCACACGTATCTCTTGGTTGCTTGGTAATTGGATGACGTCACGGTATCGGAAATTAATGTTGATTACAGGAAACTGACTTGAAATTTGCTCATCCATAAGTTACCTGGATGTCGAGGTCGAACTTTACGGAGAAGGTGAGACTTTTGACGAATATTAACGTTTCAGTGTATTTTATAATCATTAATATTTCCATAACCATCAGTGTTCAAGTTTTGAAAATTATTTACGACGTCATTGCCACAATTTAGTAAAGCGTCGCGAATTTATCGTTAAATCCCATTGACTCGACACTTGTATCTATAGTACGGATTTTTGATTCATAGACTCTTGATTTTTGGATTGGATGAAAATTAATTTATGACTTTCGATCGACCAATAACATTTTGAGGTTTTCGAGCCTTCTTGATAGGGTTGTAGAAAAAATTGAGACGAAGAAAATTAATTTTTACTCGAATTACAAAAATAGCTTCGATCCGATCCATCTGGTTCGATTGATTTCACTAAGGGTATGAGTCATTAATTGAGCCTGATTCTTGTCGGCGAATGCTTCACGGGTTGGCTTTAATCGAGTTGGCTTACGTGACGCCATTGGTATTTATATCGATAAAGGCTTATAATGAGCTCGTACCAATTGGCTCTAAGCTAATTGAAAGCATAATAGTGAAGCTTATCTCATACGAGTCGACTCGTCCGTGACACCTTGGGTTAATATCAATTTGATCACGTGTTATCGGACGCGATTAATCTATCTGCAATATTTGCTTATCGTTTGGGGTGAAATATTATAAAAAAGTGAAAACGACTCTTATCTCGACAGGACATGGTATCGGTTGAGGATGATTTTTAAGAATTTTGTTTTATGTGAAAAATAAGAGTCTTCCCAATTTCAGTGAATTAGGACGTAAGATGTTGTCGACGTAGAGAATGAAATTTGAGGCAGGGGACTCTTTTATGTTCAATGCCATAAAAGAATGACCCCTGATAAAATATTTCATTCGTACGTGACCATTATCGCGTTATATAATGCTATAAAGAATATCCGTTATCGTAGCGCTAGCAGTTGGTGTCACGGGAGAGCTTTTTATAATTATTATCTTGTGTTATGGTAGCTTTGCCGGGAGCTTAATTTTTCTTTCTCTGAACATTACAAATTGTCGTAACCAGGGAGGGATAAAACGTGCTTTCACGTAGGCGAATCGATCGACGCGAACTTCACGATGATTTTAGGTCTTTATTCTGTCGCTAATACGAAAAATTGTATTTATTAATTCCAAGTGCAACGTATCGAATGCATTTTCGATAGGAGCTTACGACTGTCAAGGATCGGAGGCTACGATGGATTTAATGCATTTTTTATACAACTTTACGATTGTCAATGATCAAAGTCTACAACGGATTTAATTCATCCGAATGTAACCGACTTGTTAAATTTTATAAAAATTAACACAACCGTCGAACATTTCAACCAAGAGTCGACTATACGTTGTCGTTTGTATACGTAATTCTCGGTCGATAAAGTCAATTTCTATTATTATCGAATATCAAAATCATTGGTTACAAATTTGAGAAACAACGACGTGTAACATAATTATTATTATTTTTTTTTTTCGAAAATACCAATAACATTGTTTTTCCGTCGCGAGCGAGATACTCGTTTGAAATTATTTTCAAAAATATTGTCTCTGCAAAACATTCGAGTAATTCGTACAGACGGCCGTAAAAATCCAAAAAATTATCTTAAAAATCATGTTTCAACGTTTACACATTTTTTGGCAATGTTTCTTATGGCTTTTGTGGCAATGACGACGTTTAATTCTACTACAGTAATCCCAAATAAGTAAAGGCACGTATTTACGGTTATAAACCGGAAACCAAGAGAGTCAAGAAGGAAGTAGTCGACTTACCGGATGAGCTCGAAGATTTCCGGTTTCTCCCGTTCCCTCTGCTTCATTCTTTCCTTCATAGCCGTGATTATGCTGTTCGCCTTGTCCTCAGCTCCATGCTTGGAGCTTTTTTCAGCCGCCCCTTCAAATGAGAAACGGAAACACATAAGACGGTGTAGCGACGGTAAGAATTTCATCAGCAAAGAATCAACAGACCTTCCATTCCCAAGTATCATGACGCATAACTATTTTTCCAAAAGCTTCCGTTTCGAGATCATAATTATTACTACCACTGTGAGGATCCTTATCACTCGTATCATTTTCAACGATAATATCACTCCTGGCAGCAATTTAACAGTCGTTTACGTGATTGCGCGATATTACGCAATATTGCGTAATTTCGTGTAAACACAATCGTAATTCAATCTCGTCCTCGTTTTTAACGTTCAACTACAACGAGACTCTCGAGAGGCTACAATTTTCAACAAAAACGTCCCAGACCTTCTTTTACCTGATTCTTATTTTCCCGGCTTCACCATTTACCATGTACGAAAACTCGATTAGGCGAAGGAATTTCTCTAGCACTCGGTTTGCGCCATCGCTCTCCGTGGAAATTTCTGGCGACGTCGAGTCAGCCATGCGTCTTTATTAACGGAATGACTGTAATGCGAGTTACGTACGTCTTTAGGCTGTTAAAATGGTACGCGAGTGCATTCGCGTCTCGTACTTTGTCGTTTAGAATTCTACATTTTCCGGAGCATTCAAGGAGTTCTAATTTCCCGGCGAATAGCTAGCAAGGACTAGGACGAAAGTCGCTTGCTTGAAATGCGGCTTAACTAGGTCGGACGATACACATAATAATATAGAAGCAATGCACGAGTGTCGACTGTTTTGTTTCTGTTTTTACCTGTCGCTAGATGACGTATAAACGGATGCTAATCAGACGCTTGTTAGTTGGCGCCATAACGTGCCACGTGGAAAACGGTGAAAATTGTCGATTGACGTTTGAAAGTAATCGATTTTATTCAATTCTATTTTTTATAATCTTTTTAATTCTTTATCATTTTTTTCTTTCTAAAAGCCTATAACTGTTATGATTATTCGTCGTGGCGACCTTGAATTGCAAGTTTTAATTAATACAGTGAAAATTTGATTTCGCTAAGTCATCCAGTTTTGTCATTTACAGAGTCCGAACGATTACTCGTTTTGAAACACAGGAAGTGGTCGGAATAATCTACTTGGTAGTCAGCTGACTATTGAACGAGTATTCTAGTTTCACATGGAGGTAAATTAATGTGGAGTTGGAAATTGCGTCAACCGACAATTGCTCCGTATTATGGGAACCGTTGTTCACTAATGAAATGGGAAATTAATCGATCTAACCGATAACCAGTTTCGTGATTCGTGGGAGACTGGATGAACGGCGTCGAGACGTTGGATTATTCACTGTATTTTCTACATTGGCATTTTAGTTGCTTCAAACGTTCTCGAGCGAAAGAATCTTTTCATAGAATTTTGTAGGGCAAAATATCAAGCATCTTGAATTTACTGGCTTCGGAGCTTTTTTCCTTTTTTTGGAATTTAATTCTACAAAAGTGTTAAAGCTCGAAGTTTGCTTCTATCAGTATCATGAATTATAGCTTGGAGCTGCTGGTCAGTAAACAATCAAGGAATTTCCCCAGTGTGCAAGCTCTATACGTTCTTCAATGCAATTTTTATGATAAATATATATATATATATATATATATATATATATATATATATATAGACATTTTTGAAAAGATTCATTTCAATTTCTCAAATGATTATATTTCCAAATTATTATTTTCCTACAACTTTATTCTCTCGAAAAATCACGGCATCCGGAACACGAATAAACTTTTCGTTCACGTAAAAGGTTAGTAATTCGCGCATCGTGAATTTTCGCGAAAACGACTGGAAAAAAAAAATTCGTTACGATAAAACGACGCTTCAGCTAGGAAATTACACGAGAAAAACGACCGGTACCGGAGTGCCTCTTCTAAAGGGGTAGTTTGAAAATACAAATATTCCTGCAAACAATGCAGAGCACAGTCCGACCCATATGCAACGTACATATGTATTTACGTCAATATAAACAATAAAAAGTGATAAAGTCAATACTAAAAGTAGTTTCAAATCTTTGACTAGTCTCGCAAGTCGATTTTCTCACAAACGTACAATATTTGTCTATGTCATATTGACAAGGGGTGGACAAGCAGATGGTAGAAATCTTCCGACGTACCAATATCCCAATACCATACACGCCTAATGATCATATCAAACAACATAAACCTCCATCGATCCCCTATCGATCCTTCATCGATCCCCTATCGATCCTCCATCGACCCATATCTCAAAACAATACAAGTTTTAAAAGCGTCTAGTAGACTTACGTTGCAAACAGTCTGCGTTAAGAAGGTCCTTGCACTTTTCATGACACTTGACGCCACACTCCATGCACCGAACACCCTGCCGCGCAATACCCCAGAGCAGCCCCTCGCACTCGTAGCAGTAAGTCGGCGAAGTGGCAGTCCAGGTGACGAAATTGTGCGGTGTGGTCGAGGAGATGGGGTAGATCATCGCCTGGAGTGTCTTCTTGTAGACATGCATCTTCTGCGAGCAGCGCGATGCAACGTATGAGAATGAATGTTTTTTTTTTTTTCAAAAAATATCACCCGAAGCCGTTTTCCTTAGAAATTCTTTTCACTACACTCTCCGGCCCTCTACCGGTCACTAATATATGTACATGATCATAGTGGATAACGTGCCACTTGACAGACAAATACACACAGGACGCTCGCTATGAAACGCACCAGACTGATACCGTCGTATTCCTTGGCAAACTCTAAGGGCCACGTGTTTTCGCATTATTTATTTCACACATGAAAACTTCAAAACAATCAACGTCTAAGTTTCAATAATTTGACCAATAAGAACGCTCTTAGACGGAGCGTAGGAAGGCAAGTCTAGATGCTGACGACGCAAGCCTGTCTACAAGGCCTGCTTACACTAGACCAATAATACAACGAGCTGGCTCGCGTCGTCAACGACTAACCCGGACTTCCCCCTCTACGCTCGATCCAAAAGTCGTTCTTATTGGTCGAATTATTGCAACTTTAAACCTTTTTATTTCAAAATTTTTATATATTAAATAAAAAACGCAAAAACACGTGTCGCTTAAAATTTACCAAGGAATGCAACTATACCAGTCCAGTGCGTTTCATACCGAGCACCCTGTATATATATGTATACTATGTCTCATATGTACATTATGAATATATGCAAGGTACATACGTTGTATATACATATCAAGTGCAGTTAGAGGATACGACAAACTCAAGTGATCCCGTGCATATCTGGTGCATCTCTATTGTGAATTTCTTCTTTATCTACAGTCGCATCGCTTTTGTCTTTACGTCTGGGAACAAGTATGACATGGACAAATTTCAAGACTTCCAATCAATTGAAATATCTTTGGAGTAATAATTTATTACTGGTGTAGCAACCCATGTGTGTGGTCCACGTGTGGGCACGTATTCTGTACACATAACGTTATACTTTTTCTATGATGGAATATTTCCCTGGGGATCCTTGCTGATATGGTATCAACATCGTGCACGCGAATTCTTTGTGTGCCAATAATGGTATAATATATATATATATATAGTATATGTATATAGTGTATATACACACACACACACATATATATATATATAAGCTTGTATAATAATGTTCGCTTAATAATCCAGATATTCGTGGTACTCGTATAATTTAATGCCACTGTTTTGCGGGATGCTGAATTCTACGTAAGTACTTGGGAAAATATTCTTATGTTATTTTAAATACATAAAAAAAAATGATTGAATCGAGTGAAATTATTTTGGAGCAATTAAATCTGGCGGAATAAACGTTTGTTCGTATTAAAAAAAAAATTCTTTATAATTTGTCCGTACGAGCCAATCTACGTTTTCCGTATGATTATTCGACGATGAAAACAATTAAAGTTTATATCAATCAAAATTAAATAAAATTTCGTTTCTTTGTACGTATCAAACATGCTAAGATTGCATTAGGGTTTTACATTGGATCGTTCAAATTGAGCTTTCGACCGGCGTACAGCCAGAGTTGATGCTTGATGTTTATTTGAATTTTCTCATTATCTACGAGCTATTGATTTTGTTATGTAAATTCAATGAACAGTAATTACAATACGCGGCGATGCGTTTCAATTAGTAATTACGCAACGTAACCTCTTAACTCACAGCGACTGTGCTTATGAAAATAAATATGAAAAAATATATTCAGCACGCATACCGACGATAATTACGATGGATTCGCTTTTGAATGATTGTTATTATTTTCGTGTACCGATAACGCTGGTAAGAGGGCCGAAGATTTCTTATCTTGGTTTCAATTTATTCTTGGCTGCGGTATTATTTTTCACGAGGCAAGATTCGTATTGCCTGTTTGTGTGTGAGGGTATATATGTATATATAAGATTCGCTAAATTGAGAAAACTGCGTGCCTGCGAATCCTAAATATGCACAGGTGATAAGAAAACATATGAGATAAGATATATATAAATAAACCAAAGAATTCGAGAGAGATTACATCGTAAAGAGATAACGTATGTAGATATAAGATAATATATACAGATATAAGATAAGATAAAAATCTCTCCCAAATCCTAGCTAAAAGCTAAGGTTATTATAAAAAGCATGTCAGACTCGGCTAGGAAGCACTAAAAAAAAAAAAGAAAAGAAAAAACAATCAAGTAAGAATTTTCCGTTTTTCCATATTTTTTCTCAAAAAATTCTCCACGCGTATACATGTATACGTATATACAGACTATTTATGCTTTTGGCTCAAGCAAAGGACCCTGCTAGCATACGAGATAGAATCTAAGCTAAGGACGCAGCATCCTTATCAGAATTCACGTGAGTCTCAAAAAAGATGATTCCTTAGTTTAAAAAAAAATCTACGCGTGTGCGAAGGAAGCATGGACCGGCTAGATGTACCAGGATTCAGATTTCATCTCAATTTCCAACGTGTCCCAGTGTTGTCCTTATCAGGTACAACACTCTTCAAAAGGATACGTCAGATTTGTATCGTGACCTCATGGAATCCTGGTCTTATCAATGATTTTAAACCTTTCCTAATTTTGGAGTCGTACTGTACTGTACATATACACATAGCATATATATGTATAGCTATAGTGCGGTGATTTCGACTACTTCTTCTCTAATTGATCCTATAGTGACTAGGAGATGATTTTCTATGTTGCTACTCCTTGCTTGCTTGCTTGTTTGTTTGTTTGTTTGCTTGCAGAGAGGGTGGCACACTTACGTGAAAGAAAATAGACAGCGTGGAAATGAGGATAAAATGCAGCACGGTTCGTATGAAAAAAAAGTAGCAAGTTAAATTAACCCCATGTAGTACAAGGCCGATCAGACGATGTTTCGTCGCGTGACTGTGAATTGAACTTAAGGGTTAAATGATTTGGAAACCCTGGGCGATCATACTCGTCGTAGAAAGCAGAGTGAGATTTATTATTATACGTGACTTCCCGCATTTACATGTAACTTTCGAGCGACAGTTATTACCATGTATTTTTATCTTAAATCCGACCCTCGTTACTTCTTCCCTTACATATATTTTTTATCGATTCGCTCCATCCCTTCCGAGCATCCGATTTCGTGGTCCTGTTGCTTTCACCGATATAGACCATATTTTCATTGCCAACAATACCATCCTATTTTATTATACGAATTGCCATTTTATTTATTCAATTATTAACTGCATCGTCCCCTTATCGTTAATTATTATTGATAATTTGATAATTTCTCTTGTTCGCCAACTCTCAATGCAATCATGGACGAAAAATTATCTTCTGCTAGGTGGACTGCCGGGTTGTCATAGACCGAAGCTCATTTGCTATGGTCTGTCGTAGAATGAAGGATCCAAAGGGCCAAAAGGTAAACGAGACCAGTAGGAGAAATAAGCATAAAGACAGCCAAGAGCTGGCGCGAACGAAATGGGAAACGAGTGTGATGAGATTATGCCAGTGCGCAATGGGCGACCAGCAGCAGTAAGGCTCGTTCTTAAGGTCGCGTCGGCCGAGAGTCAGGATTGATTGTTAGTAAAATTGTAGTAGGAATTTTTTGTACGCTGGATCGAAAAAAAATTTTCTATCAAGATTGTACATCGTAGGTACATTGGTTTTATTTAGATTTTATTATCGTATTTCATATTACGCGAATATACGATTCTTCTTATCACTAGCAGTTTCATGAGCTGTACAATTATTTTATCATTTCTTATTCATTCCTTTTTTTTATATGTCCGCGCTTTTGCTAAATGGTCTCGTTTATCAGTGTGGCTTTGGGCTAATGGCTGTAATCGTTAACGTGAACTTATTCGGCTACTTTCGTACGCGATCCTTAATCATTCCGATACCGGGCTGAATGTTAATTCATATTATAGAAATATATTCCTGGCTTAACGCTGAATGTCGCGTGTCCTTGTCATTTGCATTTTATCCTTAATCACGCGTGCACAAGCGACCCTGACGACTGACCAATTACGTCGAAAAGGTTAGAGCGATAATTATAAATAAAAACGGCCTGACAGGGTCGCGCGATTTTGTCGAATTAAAAAAAATAATTTTCGAAACGTCCAAACTCGACGTAACTCGGTGCTAGAACAGACCGCGAAAAGAACTGAGCTACCACCGTTTTATTTCTCATAGCGACAAGCAGCGATCGCAAAGCTTGAAGTAAAAAAAAAAAAAAGTAAAAAAAAAATAAAGATAGCAAAAAATTCGTACAACGCGTTATTCTCGAATGGTTAAAAAATGTTTACGAAAATATTGGCATTTTTTTTTTTTCGAAAAAAAAAAAAGAAATCTTATCCTCTATAATTAACGTCAGGTTCTCCCTTACCAGTTCCTCGTCGTTTAAGGTCGCTCGCGGCACTGCAGACGTCAATCCGGCGTTCCTTTTCGTGGCCGCCATTGTCTGTGGAAAATTATAAGATTTAATAAGCATTTGGTATGTGGTGCTTTGTAGATAGGAAAAAATTGAAAGAGATCGAAGAACAGCAGGAGAGAGAAAAGTTGTTAAGAGTAACAAAGGGAATAGAGATATACAAGAACAAAGGAGATAGACTGTTTCTCGACTAATACGTCAACCAATGACAGTTGAAGTTGCTACTAGAAAAAAAAGAAAAAAAAAAAAAAAAAATTTTAATAAAAAATTTTGAATATTCACATAATACAAAAGCTATAGATAAGATAATTTTTGTATTTACAGTGCTGCCTGTGCCGGCTGAATTTTCTAAAATTATATACAAGTGCTACAGTAAATATATGCATCGACGCAACAAGGCCTAGTAGACCAACGTTCTATAGGCATATATTCACTTTTGTACCAATGCTTGTACTTGCGCAAGGAAAGACATGCGAGCGAGCGTTATAATACAGTGATTGGATATTGAGAATATTCGTTAAAAGCAAATCTAAGAGAAACGACCAATCGCAATGAGCCACGCGAACGAGGATTGGCAGATAAATTTTGGATTGCTATTTTGAATTCGTATAAGTCAAAAACACGATAGTCGACACACTCGCTCCATGATCGTTGCAGAACTACGAAGAATCTCATCTACCGATGCGTCTATGACGATTTACGGCGAATTTCGTTACGTGAGAGAAGCGATGAAAGTGAAACTTTGACTTGCGTAGAATTTTATAAGCGAAAGACATGACATTTGAGCGATCTATTATCTGAATAAACTTTATATGCTAATTACAACTATTATCGTTATTACGTGATAAATCATATGTAGAAAGTAACGGGCGATTATAATTCAACGCAATGAAATTCTTACAATGTGTATGAGTCGTAATTTGAATGATTTTAAATAAAATGGGAATTAGACGAATAAATGAAAAATACAATAGTTGTGTTATAAACAAAAATCTCATGAAATGAGAAAGTGAGGGAGAGTTAGAAAGAGAGAGAGAGAGAGAGAGAGTGAGAGACAGAGAGTGAGTGAGAGAGAGAGAGAGAGAGAGAATGGCTATATAGAAAATCTAATCCAATTAGCCTATGGTGTCTTGCATGGTCGCCGGGATTTGCGGTAAAGATTTTAATTAAGATTCTGCGCTCGTTCAGGTTGAATCCGATATTTATGCAACAAGACACCTTTATCCCAATAGGCTAGTTTGCTGGGATTTGACATACACGCTTCTTGCTTTCTTCTTTTTTCAATTTTTTTTTTTTTTTTTTGAAAAACCTTGTATTTTCTTTTTAATTAAGGAAAAAAAAAAATATGATCAGATGAACAGTATTAGATACGAGTGATAAGGATGTTCAGCGAACTTTTTCTTTGTACGAAGAGAAAATCGATTTTGAGAAGACGGAGGAATGTCATTTTGTGTAATTTTGACTTTTTTTTCTTCTATTACTACGAACATGCAATTACATCCAGCATAAGTAATGTTCAAGATGCTTCGTCGCATGCCATATTTTTAGATTATTATTTATTGTACCTTAGGGCTACGATTATCCAACAATAATCTACTGACATCTGTATGCGTTTCTACGAAATGAAATTGTGTGCTAATAATCCAATGCACGTAGACAGAGTTTAAGAATGCATGTAGTGATGCTGTTGCACTCTGGGAAAAAAATGCTTTGGATTTTTTTTTTTTTTGAACTAAACTACAATTTTAGTTGCGAGTATAATTTTTTGAATCGTATGCGATTCGTCGAAAAATTTTGGAAAATTCGATAACGGTTCATTACCAGTATTGTGAAATTTTGAAATATTTTATTCGTCATTTCGACGAATCGCATCTTGCTCGGATGAGCGCGTGTATGTATAAGGTGGGATGATAGTAGAGGGTGAGAGAGAAAGAGACAGAGAGAGAGAGAGAGAGAGAGAGAGAGAGAGAGAGAGAGAGAGAGAGAGAGAGAGAGAGAGAGAGAGAGA
>JARQTG010000048.1:0-109920 GCA_030142615.1 Syrista parreyssii
TACTGCCCAGGAGGTGCTGCCCCCTTAAGCGGCAAAAATTGGAACTAAATTATTTTTACAAATGATTTCAACTATTGCAAATGAAGGGCTTTTTCAAAAGTGGCCCTTTTGGAACTTGAACTATGCCAGCATCTTCCTTGGCCCTTTCTAGCTTTTCTGCATTAAGAGATCTTTCAAAATTTCAAGGAAGAAGCCCTAAACCCAGCCGTTTCCGAGTTACTGCCTCGTCACATACAGTCTACTCGTTCGCTCGTCTACTCAGTCGTCTCGGATACGAGGACGCGATTATGCGAGGTCAATTAAAAGAGTTCTAGAGATATAATTAGAATAGATTTTTTTTCATAATTCCTACATCATTTTAAAATACCTAACTAAATTCAAATTCGTAAATTAGCCTATGTCATTGGTATTATTGTATATAATCACCAAGGTCTAGGTAGGTTGTCTCAGTATCTTATTTCGTTCAAAGCAGATATTGACGAGGCGATTTATCTGGATAGAAATTATATGAAGACGCCTCTACTAGTTAGCCTCTCATTGATTAGTTGCCTACTCAGTCTGTAGTGCAACTGCATCCCCTACATCGGCAACCACTCTTTGTATACTTACTCACTTTAAGAATAATCAAAAGTTTCACTTTTGATAAGCTACATAAAGGTAAATAAAATAAGGTGCATAAAGGATCAAGTAAAGAGACAATAATAAATACACATACGAATCTATCGTACGTACGCGTTTCAGTTTATTATTAAATTAAAGTTGACATAGGTTATTGTGTATGTCGTACAGTGAGAGAGAGTTGTGTATGGGTAATAGTACCTATCTATAATAATAGAATAGAATTACAATTATTTAAATACAAGTACGTATAATAGACGTATGCGCATCTTCTTTTGGCTTAGATTTTACAATTAAAATGATATAATATTTTATTTTAATGATCTTAAGTAATGCATTTAGTTCGTTGACGGGTACCGCGTCTCGTAGGCCAAACATTGAAACAATACGAATGGCGTAGTAAAATATCGGGTTGCTCCCAGCAGTAACAATGCTTCTCGTTGTTGGTAGTAATGAGGCGCTGATAGGCCGAAGAATTACGAATCAGCTAGTCAACAAATCCCCGTGCTGTTGTTGTGTAACAAATAATCGTCGTGATGTGTTTCGTCGTCGTTTCCGCTGCTTGTTTTCGGAGTGCCTGTTGACAGTCGAAACGTATACGTACGTACTCCCATGTATTTGACAGTCGTAGAGTTTTGGTCCGATCCAATCCGATCCAAATAAGGTCGTTCTGAATGATCAAGGATCGCACATTTTTTTGGTATCATTAACGAATACTGAATGACGGACAAGGTTTTCTTTAGAAATTTATTAATTCAACATTCTTCAGCACTTTTGCGCATGCGCATCCACAGCGCACGCGCAAATACGCGCGCATGATACCTACGTTTGCGACGATGACGATGCGCCGTTTTCAAGCGTTATGGGATGGTGATGTGGTCACGGGGTTTAGAGGTCCTGCCTCGTCTCCTGGACAAGGTAGACCTGGGATCCGGGCACGGTCGAGGTGGTGACAAAGCTACGGTGTTTGGCGCGGATCAGGGTCAAGTTGCTCTCGGCGGTGTCTGCACGGTCCTCCGCAGCTTCCAATTCGCGTTGGAATCGGCGCACCCTCGTCACGCTCTGCTGGGACATGCCCTCCTGTTCCTGAAGCTGCCTCTTGTAGATGTTGACCTTCTGGTTCGATTTGTCCAGGGCCTCCTGGAGAAGGGCGATGTTCTTTGAGTCCTCCTCAACCTGGATCATGACCTCCTTGATGTTGCGTTCCTTCTTGCGGAGGATCTTCACGGTCTCGGCGTGTCTGCGCTTCTCCTCGTCCAGTTCAAGTTCCATGTCACGGATCTGGTGGGGAAGTGAATTTTATTAATGATTGGAGTTGCTGCTCCTGTGGATGATATTGGATGCTTATAGTTACCCTGGCTTCGAGTTTGCTGATGATACGCTTGCCTCCGACGATGGCGTTGGCTTCGACTTCCTCCAGGCGGACGGATAGGTTCTTCACCTCAATTTCTAGAGACTTCTTGATGGCCTCGATCTTTACGATGCGCTCTTGCTCCTCGTGGAGGATCTCGACGGTGTGCTTGAGCTCGGTCTGGACGCGCTGGTATCTCTCGTCGCTGATGCGCAGCTCCTTGGTCACTTCTTCGTAGTCACCGGCCAGGGTGGCAAGTTCTTGTTCGATCTTGGCCTTGGAGGAGGCGATGTTCACGTTGATGGTGGTCAGCTCGTTGATGCGGCTAACAGACTCCTCGTACTGCTGCTCGACGGTCCTCTTCGCGCGAAGGGCCTGAGACAAATGATTTGTTATTTTTTTGTTTGGAATTTACAGAGTTGAAATCTCGAGGAAACTTACAGATTCATAATTGCCGCGAATTTCCTCGACCTCAGCAGTCAGGGATTGCAGACGGCGCTGGCTGATGCCC
This sequence comes from Syrista parreyssii, assembly GCA_030142615.1. NCBI lineage: Eukaryota > Metazoa > Arthropoda > Insecta > Hymenoptera > Cephidae > Syrista > Syrista parreyssii. Next base: position 2,481 of record JARQTG010000048.1, read on the forward strand.
AACTGGTCCAGGGTCACCTGGAGTTGACGCTGAACCTCGTCGTAGTGAGCTTGCAATTCCTTGGAGAAAAGATAACGTTGCATTAATTTTCTTTGAATTTTTCAAAAACCTATTTTTTTTTTGACAATTCTATATTCCTTACGGTCAGAGTCAAGGATTGCTTCTTGATGGTCTTCTGCAAATCAATATTGTTCTTGTTGGCAACATCCAACGACAATTCCAATTCGGTGATCTGGATCTGCAGCTTCTTCTTTATACGCTGCACCTCGGTCTTCAACTTCGTCTCAGCCTCCACAACACGAGCGTTCAATTGTTCAATCTCAATGCTAGTCTGCTTGCTGTGACGAGGAAAGAAAAAAAATGATTAATACAAAAAACTTCCAATCATCACAAACAAAGGTAAACGTTCAGGACAGGAATATAATTTGATCAGGGATACTAAGGTACAGTCAAGTACAAAATAAACATTCACACCTCGTATTCGTACAATCAACAAAAAAAAAACTCGTTTCTGCTTTATCATCACGAGTATGTACAACATGACCCAGGTGACTCGAGATCATTTTTTAATAAATCAGCAATCACAAAATTGGCACATTCAAACCATCTACCGAGGATCTTTAATTCTTCCTCTGTCTTTGAGTTCAGCTAATCCGGTACCTCTTGTCCAAAAAGTAACTGGTCGACTTCTTCTCGAAGCCTTTCAACTCTCGATTCAGAGCATCCAAAGGCTCAATGAGTCTATCCTCGTCCAATATATTTTTCGTTCGCTCGTCCATCATGTGCGCATGTTCACGCTCGTCCCACAAAACGTGCACTGCGTTTCTCTGAAACTTCCGGATGTCGGCCAGTTCCTGTCCGCGTGACAGATTCATCAGAGCATCAGCTTTCAATTGAAATTCTATAGCTTTGGCTGATTTTCCGCGCAAGCTTCGTCCGTGCTCCAAAGCTTCCTTCACGTTGCCAATCATCTGCACGTCCCTTAGAGCTTGCACCTCTAAATCTGTCATGACGTCTTGCTTTATGTCACGTGTTTCGCTTTTGGCGCGTAATTTAGTTACTGGTTTCGCCGGCGGCTTGGGTGGCAGCACCTCGTTGGAAACGTGACTTGCGTGAACAGTTTTGAAGAGACTGAAGTCCGAGCGCTTCGCCATCTTTGGATATGGATTCGAGATTTATGTGAATAAAGAATTTTTATAATGCAATTATTACTGTTGGGTTTGGGGACGTTCGATAAAAAAAATGGTTACTGAATATATTTTATTTTTTTTTTTTAATCCAACGTCAACCCTGGTATTTATCGTTTTTAGTGAGCTGCGCAAAAGTCACGTTATTTTGGCACTGCTGAATATTGTCAGCTGCTGTTTTTAGTTTCCGGAAACGAACGTCGACCGATCGCGATGGTCCATTTAATTGCTAGGAATTTCGCGCCATTTGCCAACAGCTTTCGTGTGCGAATATAAGCGACAATGCATTTCCAAAATTTTTAATCGGTCGTCAAAAAACTAAGAAGGTTACTATTTTTCAAAATTCCACCAGATCTTTTCATTTAAATTTCAACATTCGTTCTCCATCTTACTATTCCATTCCTAATCAACAATCATCAAGCTTATCGTATGTCAAAACTCAAAATTCTGCTTTTTTCATTTTCTCGAAAAATAATAATAATCAAAAAGATTAGAAAAACGAAGAAAGGAAAGAATTTTGTAAAAGAAGCGAGAGAAAAAAAACTCTAAAGCGCTCAGCATCCGCGAAGATCGATGTTCTCGAACCAGCGCCCCGTAGCAGCAGCCTCTTCCGTAGGACCAAATTAGACGCGGCGAAAAGGTCAAAGAGCCAAAGGTCACGGATATCTTTGATAAAAATCCAAAATTCCGCGCACCAATTTTCCGGACTTTTTCCAATCGCATCAAACTACAATCACGTACCTTAAAATGTGTCAAATGATTTTTCGCCTGTTCCTCAGCGTCGTAAGCCAACCGCGCCAGATCTTGTTTCGTGTACGGATGAACCGTCTTGTGCTCCCAAAGTGCCCGGCCATCTGACCAAGGTAAGTGGGGATACTCGGACTTGGCTCTGATTCGATTTTGCTTTTGGTCTATGTAGTCGATCATTGGCTGGTAGTAGTTAATTCCGTAGCCGTAATTCTTATCGTAAACGTAAGTCGGCCCATGACGCCATTTCGATTCGACTGGCATCTGACAAAGCGGCATACTTCCGGCCATCTTCTTCGTACTTTTCCGTTTCGATCGATACGTATGGTTAATAATATTTTCTTTCAACCTCGGTTCGATTCACTTTTGAAAAAAAAAAATGATTTCTTTCAATCTGTCAAAAACCAAATTTTTTTTACCTTACTTGAAAATTTCACAAATTTTCGAATGATTCTTGACGACTCCGTGGATTAATTATTTTTTGTTTATAAATTTTTTAAAAATAAATTACATCTATTTATGATGATGATTTTTATCATCAACTGTTCCGTCGATTTATATACCTCGTGTCATTTTTTTTATTAATCGTCACTTCTTGATCTTCTTCTTGGTCTCGTCGCGCATTCGACACTGTCAACGGCGCAATAAACGCAGGCGGACAGTCGATGCGGTTGACGTTACTGATAATTAGGGTCGTTAAGAAGGTCCGTTGTTACTTTTGTACCTTTTTTCATGATTGCCAAATCGAATTGTCGATCGAGAACAGCCAATCAGGATCCATTGCAAATAAATGGATCGTGCATTCGGTAATGCACGCCTGGTTTCAACGCTTTATTAATAGAGACGCTCTCTTGCGCCAGATATAGTTTCAGACTATGAGAGCTTACTGATCCCAAGTCATTAATCATGCGATTTAGTCCCATTGAAATAAATATATTTGATAACTCAGATGGATAATAAAAAAATTATCCGTATTTGTTTTCGAGTGCCGTTAGAATTTTTTTTTCAAAATACTATATACAGAATTATAAATTGTATATAGTGGTGAGAAGATAAAAATAATTTGGAAAAAAAGAAAATTTTGAAAATATTTCGTTACCACCAAATAGATCATTCATCGTTCTATACTAGTCAGGAAGGAACAGTCAACGAATTAATTTATCACGGCTGTACTTCGATGACTAATTTAAACTAACCTCTATTAATAGATCACTAGGTAGAAACAGAACGTGTCTCTACGCTAGTCGAATAAAAATACAATAGAATTACATCACGTCCCACTGAGATCAGTCGGTAAAATATAACCTCAAAAATCGAAAAATCCCTGGATTAAATTTACAGACCAAATGACAGTTTCGTGTCATTGATTTTGTTTAAAGTCTAACATTCATACAGCAAAGTTCACAATATAATTGCATGCACGAGTTCATACGCACAGAAGTGGATAGAACAATTATTTTGGGTATTCAGGATCAGTTGGAAATTTTTGAAAAAAAAAAAAAAAACTGTACAGTCTGATTAATATATGCTGAGACTACTATTACTTACCGAATGGCCTCGATTTCTTCGTCCTTCTCAGCCAGACGACGTTCAGCCTCGTGACGGAACTGGCTAAGTTCAGCAGCCAATCGCTGAGAACGCTGCTCCTCGACCTTGCGACCCTACATTTCGAAAATTGCCCGAAGAATGAAATTTATTAGTCATTTAATTTTTTTGACATAATTTTTTAAAAATATTTTCGAGTCACTCACTGCCTCAGCTTCCTTGTAAGCCGCAGCCAGTTCCTCGCGTTCGTTCTCCAAACGACGAAGCTCCAGTTCCAATTCGTGGAGTCTGCGGTTCATGTCAGCCAGTTGGTTCTTGGCATCGGACAGATCATCTAGAGGAATGATGATCAATGTTGTTTATTTAGTTATGAAAAATTTCTCAAAATTAATTCATCTTCATATTAAGATCTCTCAACGTGTTCCAATGTATATTTAGCACGTTTGAAGTTTCCAATTAAAAATTCTACGACATGGACCAATTATAAACATTTCTCTATGGAATGTGGAATGCGGAATGATTTACCTCCAAGCTTCTTGTTTTCACGTCCAAGTTGTTCCTTGAGCTCGCGAGTCTTGTCAAGCTCAGCATTGGTGCGCTGAAGTTCCTGTTGCTTATTGCGAAGATCGCGCTGACTTTGCTCGTACAGAGAAACAGTTTCCTCCAGACGAGACTTGATCTCGATGTTGATCTTCTCCAGCTGCTCAACACGCTTCTGGAGGTCGCGTGCGGTACCATTGGCCTTAAAAGAAAGAGAATAAGGTTGTTGTACCAGGAAAGAAGATAATCAGACAAATCAATTGATCAGATCAATCATGTACCTTTTCGAGATCAATAATGAGAACCTCGACCTCGGACTGGAGGCGAGATTTCTGCTTCTCAAGGTTATTGATCTTCACCAATAAGGTTTCGATGTGCTCTTCCTGTTCCTGGATGCGGGCGCCGTACTTGCGACGCAACTCTTCAACCTGAACAACAATGACAAAGGGTTTGTAATGACTTTTAATTGTTGGTTCCAGGTCTAATTAATATCAACAATTAATTACCTCCTCCGCACGAGCGTTGGCTTCGGTCTCGTACTTGGACCTCCATATAGAAACCTCACCATTGGCCTTAACCAACTGGCGTTCGAGGTCTAGACGAGCCTCAGATTCTTCTTCAAGCTGGACACGAACGGACTCCAGCTCGACCTCAACCTGGATATTAATAAATGAAATTATAAGTTGTCTGAATTAAAGTATTCGGTTTTTGGGATAATTTTTTTAAATTGATTTTTTCATTTTACCTGGTGCAGGGAGGCCTCGACCAAAGAACGACGACGTTCCTCGTCCTCAAGACGACGACGGGCATCTTCGAGTTGTCCGGCGATCTGGGACTTCAGATAAATAACGTTCTCGATGTTCACCTAAAGCAAAATTTGGGTTTTGGTTTTTATTATTTTACCGAGACCTGATTTGTCAACTTTTAGCTCTAGCTTTCATTATATGCGTGGTTGCTGACTGTGGACGAACCTTAAGGTCCTGGACTTCCTTGGTCAACTCGATATTCTCCTGGGAGAGGCGAGTCTTGTGGCTGGTGATGTCGACGATCGTGCGGTTCAACTCTTCGATCTTCACGTTAAGCTCAGATACGTGAATTTCGAGCTTCTCCACGGTTTTTATGGACAGGAGCTTTTCCTTCGTGACGTTGTCAACCTGAGCGAGCAATTCGTATACTTCCTGTTGGAATTTCGACTTCTCCTTGTCAGCCCTGAAAAACAATTCAAAATTTGTCTAAGTTCCAAAATACAAAAAATCATAAACATTCAATCTTTATATTCGAATGACTGTACGTGCAGGATACTTTTTCAAATATACCAAATTTTCATATTCGCCATATATTCAAAATAAACTTTTCGCTATTTTTCAATATTTCTTTTTTTTACATCCACGTTACTCTAATACAATGCTATTCTGTCTAACCGATACTGACTATTCATCCCGACATTAAAAAAAAATTTTTTAATACATTTCTTCGAAATATTTATCAAGTAACAATTCCAAAATGGACGATTTACAGATATATTATGTTTACGCAAGGTTTCGTTCTTTTTTTTTTTCTTCATACATATTTGTCCATGTGCGAATTCCATGGTCGCACGTGTCAGACTTTTTTTTTTCGAAAGGGGTAAAAATTGCATAAAATTTACATCCACCTACACTCCGTGGAAGGTGTAAGGTGTCAGTCAGTTGATTCTGAGGATAGTGGGGATTCGGGCCAGTCGCGTGTACTAATATGGCGCGCCAACGTGGGGTTGAGGATTGCTTCGCTACTCGCACGGTTAAAAATAGTCATAAGCCGAGCAAGCGGCCGAGCAAAAGGGAAATAGAGAGAGCAAGAGACAGCATGAGAGAGAGAGAGAGAGAGCATGAGGGAGCATGAGACCCGTACAGTCCGAAAGAGAGTAGACTACGTACGCGAAAGAGAAAGAGAGAGAACTAATAAAAAACAGTTCATCACAAGTTACAAGTGCTATTTTAACAGAGTCCACCATTACGTATTTCGAGTCGTGTCTCAGTCAAACAGGTGGAAAGTTTTCGGTGGTCTCCCACTGTAATATTTGAGATTTTTGTAAAAGTCCAAAAAAAAAGCTTTTTTTTTTCAAAGAACATTTCAAAATTTTTATCGGTCGTCCATCCAAGGAAATTCGATTTCAATCAATATTTTTCATTTTCAAAATTGTCCAAATGAAATTTATCATTATTATTATTCGTCATTTGAATTCCTACCGGGAGCTTCAAAAGATTCTAGAAAAATAAACTAAAAACATGATCTCGTGTACGACACGTGACCAAGATACTGTCATAATGCTCCATCCACAAGACTAATGTTCCAGCGAAGCCGGAAGTCGTTAAAGTGAATAAATGACTTCAGCGACGAGCTTTACGTTTCTTAGAAACTACCGTTTTTATACGAGAGTAAATAAAAGTGTTGTTAATTTAAAAAAAAAAAACTTTATAATTTTGTCCAAGCAAAAATATTCCATTCAAAATCAATGCACTTTTTCTTCGGGTGATTAAAGCTCGATTCACAAGTGTCAATATGAGTCATGTATCGATCGAGCTTATTGATCTTTTAACAGTCGATTAACCGTCTACGGCTTCGCGTCACGGTCAAAATGACGCTATGGCTCCTTTTTTTTGTCTTTATTTAAAGTCACGCAAAAATAGTCCGCCACCCCGTTAATTACACGGATCTCCTTCTCTTATCTCGCGACGTCCTTGTAACATTGTCGCGAAGACCCAAGGAACGACGCCGGGCGCCGGAACATTAACCTATGTTTAGAAATCCGAGGGACGCTTCTCTATGTATTTCAGGTGCGCCGCGACGACTTCTCTTCGTTTGGACAGCGGCCAGTCTCGCAAGCATAATCCGAGAAATTTTAAGATACTTTCCGACCGGGACCTGCTATATTTACGTGAGATCCTTAAGGCTGATTCATAGTCCGAGAGCCGATCCGAGTCTACTTCGCATTCGGCCGCTCTGAATCACATATGGAATTATAAATCCACGTCGTGAAACTAGCAGCATCCGGTAGCAATTCGAATGTAGTAAATATTTTCAAAAAGAATTTTTCCAGAATCATTTTAAAAAATTTTCTCATTTTTTTCATCAACTTGTTGCAAATGTGCCAAAAGTTATGATTTTTCATAAAAAAAAAAAAGTAAATTTTGATAATCATTTTTTTCACTTTCAAAAACAGCTCCTGGTATGGTATTCGAGTTCTTTTTTTTTTATACAAATTTTCAAAATACTAACCTAGCACGAGCTTTGGACAGCTGGTCGATCTGATCTTGGAAGTCAACGACGACTTCCTGGTGCTTCTTGCGCAGGAGGTGGGCGGTCTCCTCGCTCTCGAGGTGGACATCTTCGAGGAGCTTACGAAGCTTAGCCAACTCAGTGTCTCTCTTTCTGTTGATCTCGAACTGCATGACACGTGATGACAATCATTAATACCGTATGATTAAGATGAACGTAATGCACCAAGTATTTTATTGGCTGGTGTCACGAGACGCAAAAAATTATTCATTGGAACACGATAGACCAGCAACAAAATACCACCCATGCATTTTCTTTTCAAACTAAACCCTATAGATAATTTTTCAAAAATTTTCAAAATAATTTTTTTTACCTGGGATTCGGCGCCACCCTCGGCCTCTTCAAGGCGTTCGGACAGCTGAATGACTTGCACGCTCAGATCGGCGCGCTCGCGTTCGATCTGCAATAAAAAGAAAAAAATGACAAAAAGAAAAAAGAATACAAAGTCATTAGCTAAAATTTTGAGCAACTTCTTCGAAGTCGACGAGCGCAGTCGACCGTTTAATCAGTTCACCGATGCAATTCTTCCTATGCGCTACGTAATAACTTCCGGAAGAACCTTCCAATCTCTAGTCTGCTAACCAACACCCATTATGGACCAAATGATTCATCAGATTGTTTTTCGGTAGACGATAATGACGATGTGCATGGCTCGGTGCCTTTGGCGCGCGTATGACGTCACGTTTCTTCACACCGTGAATAGCGCGATCTAATTTCGGACAACCGACTCTACTTATACGCAGACCTTTATTCATATTACAAACGAGCCGTTTATCGTTAACAGATATAGGTAAATCCAGGTTGGCAGTACTGAACGATCGGACATAAGCGTGCAGCGTTTCCTTTGTTCGCCACGCGGGTAAGGCGGGAATTTTAAAAATTGAATGTAAAACGAATCTAATCGCGGTACATAAACTTGAGATGGCTGAAGCATCCGTGAGCAATAGAAATGACGTCACGTATTTTTTTTTTCTTTTTCAACAAAAATTCAGCAATTCTTTTTTTTCTATTTTACCGGAAGAACAAGCTGCGCGCGCATTGCGCCTTCCATTTACGCTTTACGAGTTTATATTTTTGGTAAGACACTCAAAGATCTGGCGATGGATCAAGTCACGTTCACAGATCTATTATCATTTTCAACAGATCTTCAGGTCATCATCTAGTTATGGGATATATTTAAATATATATATTTCTCATATACAGTGTATATATATACTGTACTGGATTTGAAATTTTGAAAATTTTTTTCAACTTTTTCAAAAGTGAATTTTACGTTTCTATGGCATTTTTTTGGGGGGGTTTTTGTGATCAGACAGTTGAATTATGACACGTGGTATGCAGTACCTTTTTTTCTATGACGTCACGGGTACCAACCGGTACCTGAATACAACCGGAAATGCATCGACTACTATCAATCCAACCGGTACCATAATGGCGGCTGATTATTTTCACTTAATCTAGGAGGTCTACGTGCGATGGCCACAAGCCGTTGGAATGAAGGAATGCGAAGATGCTCGCGAAGGCCTGAGCACCCGAAAATAGAACCGACACGAGCTGGACATTTCAACCTAGTGGCGAGTCCCCACTACGACTACCGACGTAGTTTCCCGAATTTTCTTCCACAAGTCAGAAATCACGATATTCCGATAAGCAAGATCCAAAAATAATACCCACCATCCCCAGTAACAGTTACGTGCTTATCACATGAAAATTCAGATAAAGAATTTCCTTCAAATATTTTTTTCTTACTCAAACCGATTACGAAATTTATCAAAAATACAAAAATTCTTTCTCTTTGACTCACCCTCTGACGCAACTCCCTCTCAGACTCCAAATCATCCTGAAGGAGGCGGATTTTGTCCTGTAAGAAAAAATTAGGGGTAGAATCGTAATCGGTTACAAAATCATCGTTAGAACAGTGTCGATAATTAGGAAGCAGGTTATGGGTCATTGGTAGGTGATAAGAATCGCAAGATAACATTATTGGTAACCCGAATGATTGAGGTCGATGAAAAAAAGTAGTCAGGGGTCTTATATAAATTTTTGTAACCACGTTACCAATTGTAAACTCACTTTTAGTTTTCAAAATTGACATTACTTCAAGTCCCCCCCGGTGTAAAGAATAAAAGAAAAGGAACGAGGATAAGTCACTGGGCAGTTAACAAGTACGGACGTACGATCGGTAGATATTTAAAGATAATCCATGACTATTTTAGTACGGAGCAATCCGATAGCTAGAGCAGAGTACACTTTGGTTCGGTCAGTTGGCACTAACATCCCTTATGGTCACTGAACTTTCGGGCACACGTTTCTTTTCACTTAGAGCCACGATTGCGCCCCCGACGACAATCATGAAGTCACTTAATCCTTATCACAGAGTCATTCTCGAAGATAGCGAATGACAGTAACCATCCACGGTCCAGGTTGTCATCCTCATCATCAGCATCATCCATCCAGAGAAGCGGTACGTGTTTCAAGGACGTTCGTACAAGAAGAGGAATCATCTAAAAATCTAGTACCACTCAAAAAGTCATCAAAAAAAGAAGAAAAAAAAAGTGATCATAAAATTAGCCTGGGTCCAACCGATATCTACTACCTCATAATGATCCCCGCTACCAAGGAAAATGAGGTCCAGGTACCAACAGGGCAAAGGATGAAGTATGAGTCAATGTAGGACGTAATGATGGGTTATGGGTAAATGATTTTTTAAGACAGTTCATGATCATCTACCTCGAGTCTGGAGAGAGCGCTCAGGTCGGCGCTGTACTCGATGCTGACATCAGCAGATCCTGCACCACCGGACGAGCGGTACGTGTACTTGGAACTTTTGGCGACTGCTGAGGAAGACATGATGATCTTCAACGGGGACGAGCGATTGGATGATCTTCACTTAATTACACAAATCCTCCCTTCTAAGCACGATTACTGTGCCCGCGCGCTTCGTATTCGGGTTCTCCAGATATTTTAGAAGTCCGGTCTATCCTGGCCTTGGTATCAGTCGCCTCTGTCGTGTCTTGGGTTTCGGAGCCGACCAGCGCCCTACTCGTAGTGCGCGACCCGTCGTTCGTATGGCGCGCCGGCCGCTCCATGGCCCCGTCAAAATGACGAGCCGCGCATGCGCAGTTCATTGGCACCCACGTGATCACCCCCACCGAACACGCAGGAAATCTTCTTCTTCAGGCTGATGCGTAAGACGCCACCGGGGGCGGCTTACATTTCCAAAAACATTGCCAGCATTGTAGCCCAAGGTGCCACGAGCCAGATACGAATCATCGGGGTGTTGAATGTCTTCTTATTGTTAGACCATCCCCTTGCCCCGAACACGTACCCCCTGGTCAATGTCTAAACTGACGGGCAGTTAATTGTCTCGTGACGTCACATAGGATTCCGGGGTGTTTTCACGTACGGTTAAGAGGGTGAGATTTAATTTTTTTTTAAGGGTGGTTTTTTTGGGGATGATTATATCCTTTAAGGTGGATTTTTCGGGGGAGCATTTTAGGTGGATTCGGTTATTGTGATTTGATAGGCCTTACGTGGGTTGAGTCACCCTTGTGGAATCTTACGGGTTATTACGAGTCGTGGCTCGCGATACTATTTTTACGTAGCTCACTGGAAACTGATCATTTTTTTTTTTTTTGCAACTCGCCTGACTGCGAAATATTTTCCGACCATTTTTTTATTACTGTTTTATCTATTATTTTGCTAATCGTCGTTTCTTATCGTGGACCAGAAATGCCAGGCATCTTAGTATTCACCATAATGGCGGCTCTGCTTTTGCAGACAATCACTCGATGACAGATGCGGTCGTACGCACTGCCCTCTGTCCGATTAACAAACTTGGTATTTCTGTCAAGGATCAAAGAGAACCCATAAAAAAGATCCTGGATGACGGATCATGTATCGTTATGGAAAAAAAAAATTTTTCAAAATTATCTCAGTCGTGTATAAGACAGTCGAAATAAGCTGAAAAGATTCGTAAGAATTTTTTTTCTTTTGTTTTTTTCAAAATTTAAAATTCAACGTACGCTTCGTAACCTCAAGAATTCGTGAGGCTTCGGATGAGAAAATTTTTGTAATAAAATTACGGTTTTCACTGGATTTTCTTGGCCTAACGTCTTCGCCCCACTACCAGCAGTGTCTATAAAAGGTCGCCGGACGGTGGTGGGCAGAGATGCTCACCGGCCTGGCTAAAGCTCCTCAAGTAATTTGAGATTAGCCTCTCTCGTTCCGTTCTTCCTCGCTCTTCAGCGTTGTTAGCGCACTCTCGGGTGGCTCACTCTAGTGGAGAATTCCAGGCATTAACGACCATGCCTAGAATAACTTTGGTTTCGGCTATACTAAAGAGCGTTCAGGCGCACAGAACTTCCTTGTATTTGCACACGGAACAGAGAACCAGATTTCGACCGCTCATTGTTATCCTCCTATTGAATGGCAACCATGTACACCGCGCCATGAGTTTCGTAGCGGATTGATGACAGTGACGTGCTATAAAAAAAATGTAAAAAAAAAAAATTTGTAATTTTGAAAATTTTGAAAAAATCAAAAATCATTTTGATTCTTCGAGTGATCTTTATTGAAATGAATAATTACATTTTCGAAAGGATATTAATGTTTTTCTTCTTTTTTGATACTGTCGAATATTTGAAAAATACCTTTTTTTTGTATTTTATGAAAACATTTTTTTTTTACCCAAAAATTGAAAAATTATTTTAAGAACCCTTCGTTCTTATCACTTTTCTTTGACGATCATCTTAAGGCTAGTTTAAAAGGACCGACTGTCTCTGAGTACTCAGTTAGGCACGCTGCCCTAATTTTCTAAATATACTGACTCTGACTCCCACTGCTTGAATTCACATGCAACGTATTAAAAGATCTTGACTCGTGGACGAGTGTTTATAAACACCCCCAATACTTGGATCGAGGTGAGATTTTAATTGGAGGTACTAAGTACCACGTGATTTAGGCAATCGGTGTATTGATTTTGATAACCAAATTAAAAAAAAAATATATATATATATAGTCTTATAGAAATTTTTAGCACGAGTAATACGAATTTCAATTAGCATTTGATTAGCTGACTATGTATAATTGAATATAAAAAAAATTATTAATATCCATTTATTCATCGTGGATATTTTCAATTTTTTATTCACGCGACCACTGCTGTTTTTATTAATTAAAATTTTGCACGCACGTTTTCGCTTGGAAATCGAGCCAAACTGACATAGTGACAAGATGCTGATATTTTGGTCAAATTAAAAAAAAAAAGAAAATTAGTTACCTAGAAAAGTTGTAGAGTACAATTTTTTAGACTACTTTTTGAATTTTACTCGAATTTTTCAAATTTTTCAAAATCGATGTCACTCGACCCTGAACAAACGTCGAACACGTGTTCGCTCTTGTATTTATCACTATAAATCGTGTAAACCAAAAGTTTCGGTCGCTTGAATTGACGTGACACGAATTGAGCCACAGGTGGCTCCAGAATGTCTGTCCCAAAAAAATTAAGTCTGGTCAATCAATAAACTAATAATATTATAACGAAGATCCAGACTGCTTTTTCTTATTGGAACCACGTGGGGATATCTAAAAAAAAATATTCCAAATACTCGTTTAAAATTGATCTACTAGTTCAAAAAAAAGATTTGTAGGGAATTTTGGAATTTTCAAAATTTAACGTCATTTTTATGAAAATATTGAAAAAATTATATCCTACTCTTTTTTATAGTATAACATTTTTTTTTTATCGAATGCTTGGACGCTTCTGGAAATAGTCCTAGAATCAAAAACTAGCTGATTCGACCTAGTTTGCCTACTGCAAATCTAATTCTGCTATTTGTTGCTATCCAATTTCTGTTCCACGGCTGATTTCATATTTTATAAACTTTACTGGGATTTGCTGATAGATAAATGGGAAATCGTCCACTGGGACTTTATTTTTCGCTGAAATGTACGTTTTGGCACGATCCTCGTTTCTGAACGTATTTGCGAATATATTACACAATACATGTAATACAGAAGAATGCAAGAAAAAAAGAATGCGTGGGTCGTGCAAATTTTACCCATGAAAATGGCAACTTACAAAGGAAAAAAAAAAAAAAAAAAAACTGATATCCGTACGCATGCGAAACTCCCATGTAAAAATGACTGAATGACTGAGGGCAACAAGTGTAAAAATATTGCAAAACAGAAAAACCGAGCCAAAAGGATTTCCGGCTGTTTTTGGAAAAGTCGTGACTAATACTCGCTATTATTAAATTTTCCACGTAAACGTAAATTTCAGAAACGCATCGAATTTGTCATTGGCATAAAATCTGTGAAGAATGACGAGAAGTATCTCTGAAAAATGTTGCCAAAATTTTCGCAATTAATTCAAAAATAATTTGACATTACTTTCGTAGTCGTAAGTTAATATTCAACTAGCAAATAATATTTGAACGTGGGTTAAAAATTTGTATTAGACAAAATTATTTTTCTTATTTTTTAAAAAATTTTATATCTCGTAACGTCAACCAAAATTCAAATTCTTGTCCCTCCTAAAGACTTGTAAGTGTGGCGACTTGCTCACTGATATTTTTATTGCGTGCGGTCTGATATTTATAAGCGAGCGTTTCTATATGCGGAACCAAATATTTCTGGGTGATTTCGAACTCGACGTGAAGCTGGAAATGCGTGGCTTTGCTTCAAGTCGATTAACCCGCGCGATACAGTGACGTAAATTAATTATGAAAGCAGCCTTAAGCTTTGGAGCTTTTTGGCAAATTTGCTGTCAGCTACCAAAATCGTGTTATTCGTCAAAGTGATCGAACGACGAGTTTTTAGTGAAGGTAAATTTGATGTGAACGGCCATTTAATTTATATAGCCTAACCTAACTTAATCAGTAGTAAACCTGAAATTTCATATATATATGAAGTCAAAAATTTCGTGACTTTTGATTTTTGATACTTTGACTGCTTTCGAGCAATCTTAGCCAAGGGCGCATGAATTCTTTTTTAAACTTGCCAATACGATCGCTGACGCAATTTAAAAGCTTGTCGAGTAAAGCTCGTATGAATACAATAGAAAGTTAAAGGAAAAAATTAAGACGATTTAATTCAGCGATTTTTAACATATGTATACATTTCTTTGACTAAATATTGAGACGTCTTATGAGACTTTATAGAGGAGCTTTTTTTTAGAATTTGAGAATTTCCCATTCACTGTGAGATAAGGATGAGTCAGATTATATGACGTCGAAATTTAAGAGCGTGGATTATAGGTGGGCTTTTCAAAAAAATTCTTGTCTAACTCCTATCCCTCTTCCGTGATGCTTTTGAAGCTTTCAACAAAAATTTTACAGCGCCGTCGGTAAAGTACGTGTTGAGTCAATGAAAGTATTGACTGAAGATAAAGATACCAAGCATATTATTAGGTTCGATATCATATGAGTCTAAGAGTTGACTGAAAAGGTAACTAGACATCCTATGGAATATGGTGTCACGCGAGCTAGGGTACCGTCGATACTTATAAATGTATTTTTCCCATTGGAAAGCTATATACAGATATATATATTACATACCCAATTGGTGAGGCACAGAATACACTGGTATGTCTAGTCTATTTATATTCAGTCAAAGGCCTAAGTATCGCAGATACCCATCGATCCAGTTACCGACTGAAACGTCAGCGTCACGAATGTACCAAAAAATGGCGCTGGCTATTAAACAAAAATGAAACAAAATTATCACATGACATGATATTCGCGTGATACAAGGTGTTAATTTGAAAGATCGGTAACTTACATGTGTGGTGCAAGAAATTACGACGAATCCACAACGCTATTACAGTACACGACTTACCGCCAGCTCGGAAACGACTGAGCATAGTTTCTTAGATTCGACCAAGTAACAGTTGCTTCAACCCACAGGTGGCAGCACAGTCGATGACGCGAATGTCAGACTCACGGAGCATACGGGAATGCCTAGTCCATGTATCTTCAGTCAACGAAAGCACTGAATTACTTTAAGGTATCTTTCCAATGGACGTTAACAAAGTCGACTGACGTCTTGAAAACGGATATTTCATTCCCAACCACTCGTTAAATAGTTCTTCTAGATCTCTGTGTGGCTTTATGCTTTCACCATAGAACCGAGTTAAAAAGTTCTGCTATTACATTCAGTATTAGTACCGCGACTAATCGCCAGGTGGCAGCACGAAGAAGAGTATTTCTTCCAATCCTAGAGATTTCGACCATGTATTTTCTGAAAATAAAAAAACCATTACTAAAATAAGACAATGCCAAAAGACTTCTGCGTAGAACAAGTATTTTTAAAAAGTTATAATATTATTTTTAAAGCTCCGGCCTATTCATTCTTTTGTATTCTATATTTACCATTTAGTAGGTCACACGTATTTGCCTGCGAACAAAAATACGTATAAATTGTATGATTTCCCATAAATATTTGACAATGGAGTAAAACGACAAGTTACAAAGTTATCCAAAATTCTTTTTCTTAATGACAATTCATTAGCACCAAACACTTATAATCTCTACAACCTTCGCTACTTACAATTTGAATCCTTAAACCAAAACGATACCCGCAACATCCCAATGAGAATTCTTTGAGCAGACGACACAACCAATCCCCACCTTCTCACTGCTCCCTAGATTCGCAAGATCCTCAACGCTCGTTCTAGACAAGGAGGAATATTCCAAAATGGCGGAATTCATCCCCCAGCAACATTGCCTTCATTTCCTGACCAAAGAGTTTCCTGCTAGTTTCACAAGTTCGTGGTTCCATTACCACAGAGATATAGTTCCAAAAACGATCTACCTAACCGAATTTGCGTATACAAGATACATACAGATACACATACAACCCACACCTACAAGAAATATCACCACAGCCAATTCCCCGGAAAGAAAGATCCAATTATAATTTTACCTGAAACCCATAAAAAAAAAAATCATATCCACCTCGTCTACTGAACGAGCAAAATCATTTGAAAAAATTCAAAAAGATATCCTTCAAAAATTCTAATTAACACGAACCACTAAGCTCAACGTTGTTTCCGGATGTTGAGCCACTTCCGGTTCATCCCTTCACTCAGCAGGTTCATCCTCAACGAAGTTACAGGCGCAACACAGTCTCGCTACGAGACTCCGCCGTGCATAGAAGAAAAAGATTAAAGCTATTCTTAAAATAGGTCTCGTTCACTCTCTCACTTCTTTACACAAGCTCCTCCCCCTCTCTCTCTCTCTCTCTCTCTCTCGCCAAGGAACATATAGAGAGGAAATGCTGCACGAGTGCGACAAGGATACTCAAAGTGAATACCGGAGATTCGTGAAGCGGGAATGAGACAGAAAACAAAGACAGAGATAGAGAATGAATATGTGAGCGACTGAAGCAGGGAGGACGAAGTGGCTCGCGCGAGCTGCCGGCTCTTCGAGTCCCGGACTCGTCCGAAACGTCGAGCGCCGGCAGTGCGCGACTCGCGCACTTCGTCCCGTGCGTTGCGTTTGAACAATTTTTTTTTTTTTTCAAAAAATATTTCATACGATATAAACGAATCGATATTCGCGAGTGACTATCGATCTGGGATTGATCGATCGTATTCGGTTCGATCGTCGATTATAATCGATAATCGATCTAAAAATTAAAAAAAAAAATTTTTTTATTTTCAAATTTCCCGCGCAACGTGCAAACGCCCGACAAAGTGCACCGGGGCGTCTACTGTTTTACCAGTGACTATACATAAGTACGATTTACAGGAATATCCCGATTTTCAAAAAATACATTATAATTACGACAAAGGATCATGTCGTCCTACAGAAGCTACGTAAGTCACTCGTCAAATTTTCATATCGGACTGTACTAACGTTATTTAATCATACACGTAAAATGACAATCAACGTCCCTCCAATTTTCATTTATATACGTTCAATCTCCATCTACGTCATCTTGCCAATTATTTTATCTCTACGATTCCATCAACGTATATTATTTTAGCTAATAAAATCACTAAATTTTCGCAAATTAATCAACGTATCAACTGTATCTATGGTATATTTTATGGACTGCCTAGGACCACCACTTATCACCTGCGAATATATTAACGCTATTTTTCTTACGGCTCGACTACCATTAACCACTATATATATATATATATATATCTGTATCTAAAATATTCTTGTATGCAGTTCGTGCCTTTCGTCGCTTTACCTATCCTTTAAAAAGGACTGAAACCAACGCCTAGACTTATCCGTGCTCGCGTCCAGCCGCTACGCAATTATGCAATGTAAATGAAGTCCATTAACTTTATCGTCGTGGCGCTTCGGGCACGCAAGCCTCGCTACTCCCGCCATGTAAATAGTGTTTATAAAGTGTCGTTAATTCAAGCTAGCGTGTTTACACCGAGGATGACGTACAATTTTTACCTTTATCAATTCCATACATCACATTTGCATACCGACAATGACCACGATAATAATAACAATAACGCGTTACCATACGACAGGCATATTACAAATATTAAGAAATCACTCGGGTGTCAAAATATGTATTTTGGAAAAAAAAAAATTAACACCGTCACCGATGGAACTGATACTCGATGCAGGATGTGACGTAACGTTTAATTGAGTGCGATTAGAGATTTTGATTTTTTGATTTTTTATCAAGCCTTTTTTTTTTCTTTCTTCTTATTCTACTTTATTTCAATACGCAGCCGTCTTGCGTTACGGACTTTTCTTCATGTGCGAAACCTCGCGCATTTACGCATAACAAAATTAGTCGGGTCTTTCCCAGACATCGTCTGCTACTCGGTTCGTGTAAACCTTTCTTCAACGGACTCAAATACATTGGGCCACATGACGCATACAGAAATATACAGGGTGTCGGTTTTCAAAGTGACTTAACCAGATCGATTTGTTAATCACGTGACGGTTCAGTTATCCTTGCCGTTGCGCAAGTAGATAAATACGTACGCAGTCAGACGAGTGTTTGACTACGCTAGTCGATATTCGACTGGGGTCTCATAATCGATAGTTATCGAAAGATATCGATTAGTAACCCATTAATGAAATTTGGTTCGAAAAAAAATGTCTTATTAAAATTTTGAAAAATAGTCCAATAAAAAAGCAATGTATGCTTCGTGCAATTTTTTTGGATGAATTTTTTTTTGTTTAATTTTTTCGACCACTTTCATCTTCTTCATACTTTATCTTACGGCGTCGTTCGTTCGAGTCTGCTCGATCTTGGTGATTGGAATTGCCGGAAGTGAATTTCTAATGGTGGGAATTCCGATCGCCTTACAAGCAATGCGTGTACGTTGCTAAGGGTACGCGAGCACATGCACAATGTGAAAAAGTATTATGCATGCTCGGGACACGCGGGTAAATTTAGACCAGCAACGTGTTTGCGTTCTACTTCCTAGAGGAGCGATCGGGCTGGCTAGATTTAAGGTCGGCCATGTCTTTGCTACGTCGATCGAACGTACAACGGGATAGTCGAAAGCTCGGAAAACGATATTGCACCTTCAGAAATGCATCCAAGTGCATTCTGGTTTAATTATAGAGCGCAGACTCTGAATATTCTTTATGGAATTTGCACGCTGCGTGTTATTTGTACGGATTAATAAATTTGGAAAAAAATATTTTTGAATAATCAAAATTATTAATTTAATACCACCGTATGAAATCATTGTGACATAATAAAATATATTGAAAATTACACGTCGATTATCCGTGCATTTGATAATGGGTTATTATTATTATTGATAATCAATCAATAATTCTTTTTAGGTAATCGAGGGGTTGGAATTTGTTCTTAAAATTGATGCTAAACGCGAGGATTCTTCTAGGGGATTTAAGGGTTGGTAATTAGTGACTTTTTTTTTATGTGCGATTATATGGGGTTGGGGTTGCGCGGAGGGTAACCAATGGCTGTTAAGTAAAATCAGTATGGGAAGAAAGTGATGCTGGGACGCGAAAGGAGATGAGGGAAGAAAGATGGTGGAATGATGGAAACGCACGAGGTTTAAGGGAGGAAAAACAAAGAGAAAGATCTTGGCTATATTTAAACAGACACGAGGACGCCCGGCGTCTCATGTAAAGAGGGAAGACCCTTTCTTTCGTGTGGACTAAGAAAAAGAGTCACTCACCCTTATAGACGGTGCGGAGAGTAAGAGGAGGAAATGTCGGTAAGGAAGGTACCTGTACTGGTAGCAGTAAAAATATCGGTACTAGAAAAAGGAGAATGAATCAAGCAAAAGAAAAGCTGGCGGAGGAAGTCGATGAAAGAAAATCAAGAATAACACCTACTTGTCATTTCCGGCAGGGGCGCGACTGGGACGCCAATAAATTCCAGGGCTGCCTGGACAGTAAAAAGACACTGATTATCTTGTCTGTCTTATCAGCGTTGAAATCGTACTAGTATTGAAAAATAAATTTTTTTTTTTTTATATTTATGTCAAACGTCATTTTGTAGTTCCAGTAAAATCCACTGTTTTGTCAGTGGCGCTGCTTGCTCGAGATAAATTTCAATTGAAATACTCCAAATTAAAAATCAACGTACTTCTCCCTATGCTACAGGCAATGACCGTATCTTGATTCGGCCACGACCCGCGACATATAGCTACGGGGTTAATTAATATTGACTCTCTGTAGACTTCGGGCAAATATTACCCCCGCCTGCAACCCTCCTTCCTCGCCCTTCTAACCCCTCGTTGCCAATATCGTTCTGCCAATGATACTGTCCAATACGTATCCCGCGAAACGATTACACGTATTAAAACCAATTCCCTGGGTTCGTAACCCAAGCTCGACCTGATGTTGAGCTATCATCGAAGCTAATCAATAAATCTAGGTATCAATACCGCATTGGCGTTAAAGTATCGATTACATTAGGAAACGAGGGGAAAGAAAGTGATTTTGAATGGATTGATAAAATTTTTGGTAAAAAAAAATTTTTTTCTATTTTTACACTGCTCGCGTCTATGTAGAGAAATTTAAGATTAATTCCGCGTCGACACATTGCTCTGTTTTGGAAACGTGGATGCTTAATGCGTCGTATTAATGCGCAAGGCGTACTCGAGTCTAGAGTTATGGGTTCTTGAGGCTTCACCTAGTGCGCGACGCGTGCCTCGTGGTTGGTACGAAAATAGGAAAAGTCTCGGAGGAATCGAAAGTTCCAGGAAGTCACGATGCCCGCGATGCTTTCGTCGAGACGCGATGAGATTTATGTGGCTTTATAGATATAGAGATGGGGTTGAGTGTGATACGTGGCGACGTACTGGGATGCAAGTTGATACGAAAGCTTTGCATTAGAAAAAAAAATATATTTTTGGAATTTTACTAAAATTACGAATTAATCGATATCTATTTGGTATAATTAAGAATTTATTTAGTGAAAAATGATAAATTTTGAAATTTTTTTTTTAGACGATTATTGGAAGAAAGTAACGATTTTATTTTAGCATTTTTTTTTAATTATTTACTCCTTGCATCTGATATGGATTATATGGATTATATGGGTTTCTTATTAGAAATGTCAGCTATAGAAGATATTGGATAATTTTATTTATCGATCTGGATGGAATGTAGGTAGGTATTGATATTTATATTGAAAGTCCCTATACTCCAGGTTGGTGTAGTCTGGGGCTTTTGGGATAAGAATTTACATTAGGATTCGTGCCAGATTCAGAAACTGGTATTTGCACTTGGATGTATAAGAATTGAAAGTATTGTGTCCTGGTTATCTTAGGAAATTGGATATTAAGTATAGACACACACATTAGATTAGATACTCGACAGTCTTATTTCCAATGGAAATTTTCTCTCTGGGGATGTTCACCCCTTGAATCAATGTATTTCATAATTTATTAACCCTGGACATTTTCAGTCATCTGAAACTTCTTGTGATCCAGTTTGCTCTTCGTGTTCTATTAATTCGCTTTCTCGTATATCTTCCCTCGCCTTCAATGCTTTCGAAACTACCCGGTAGATGGTCCACGTCGATCATGAAGCTTTCGGTCTGCTTACACGACAGACGTGAGATTTATTTAACTTGATTCGAAATCAAGGTTGCGCATTTGATCCACGTAGTAAGGCGATTTACTTCACTGAAAAAGAAGACAATCTCGGATAAAAAAAGACATTTCGTAAATCCGTTTCGAGAGTATCAAAAATATTTTTATTTTACACACTTTATACGTTGACTTTACCAAAAATCCTCTTCCCATTTCCAAACTGGTCACATAGTAAAAATTAAGTAAAAAAAATTGTAATTTTCAAAATTCAGTATTAAGATCCCAGAATAGCAGTAACGTTACTGATCTGTCAAAATTATTTATCAAAATTTATCTGGTTTATATCTTTTGGTTCATTTTTTTTTCATTTTGATTAGGTCAGGTTAGGTTGGGTCGATTACGAAAATCTGTTATCAGAGATAACATCGAATTCGATGGACAATATAAATTTTCAAAATAATAATCAAAAATACTCACATCTCTAGTTCACTCTCTTACAACGCAATTTCGTCAGTGATGCCAACTCTCTTTACAAAAGCACTGAAAAACTCCCAAGTGGTCGCGATTCCTTATCGTGAAATATACTAGCGACTTTACTTATCATTCCTGTACGTACGTTTCTATCCACACGTATCCACAAGGTCTACATTGCTTCCTATATGTTCCTATTGCAAATACGTGGAACAAGTTTGGCAGTTGGCCAACCTGCTGAACGTAAAATAACTCTGGCTGTTTGTAATAGGTTGGCAGATACGGCAGTGGCAACGACATAATTTCCTTTATACCGGAAAAACAATAGACCCGGGTAAACCGTTCATATAAATCACCACCATAAATACCATAAATACATAATTCAAAAACCTATTCCGAAAACCAAAATCGTTAAAAATTAATTACAAATATTTTTGTATCCTTAACGAATAATCAATGCGCCAAGAGTATTTCTTTTTTCGTCACCCTGTATAAGTCAACTTCAATAAGAATTTATTACTGAAATTCATATATATATATATATATATATATATCCTAGTAGATCAAGAACTATATACGTATATATAAATATACAGTCACTGTAAGACCCTGTAGAATCTGAACCCTGCGAGTCTATGGAGTTAATAAAAGACGAAGCTACGCTTCGTTACCTTTAATGAAACAGCCGCGCCAGGGGAGACGGCAGGAGACTCAACTTTAAGAAGGTCGAGAAAGCAAGAAGAGTCGTAAAGGGGATACCCAACTTTATTGCCATATTCAACGATTCCTTAAGATAATCGGCTCTGAATAGTTAGAATCAAAGAAATCCATAAATAAA
The DNA here is from genome assembly GCA_030142615.1 of Syrista parreyssii. Taxonomy (NCBI): domain Eukaryota; kingdom Metazoa; phylum Arthropoda; class Insecta; order Hymenoptera; family Cephidae; genus Syrista; species Syrista parreyssii. The sequence goes on from JARQTG010000048.1 coordinate 25,132, forward strand.
AGGTAGAGACGGTAAAGAAAATATAAAGAATTACAAAATATACAAAATTATACACATTCGTAACCAGTAACCATAGCAACAATTGTACATCGAGAAGAAAATATCATTCATCGAAATAAATCAATACTACCAACACCCATAGCCATGTTCAACCAAACGATAAAAATTTCCCCATTTCCCTCTCTCCAACCCCCTACTGCCTATCACTTTCCATAAAACATAAAACCCAACCCCTCATAACTTAAAGTCAATCAGTAGCCTAGACCATGCATAACCAACCTCACAGAAATATACATCTATTAGTAAATTTATTATTGGCATTTCGTTCAATGAAAATCCTATTGATTATTCCTGGGATTCAATAAGAAATATTATTATTATTATTAGACAACTCCAGCCTCTTTGGTCCAGATCGTAATAGCCGTAGCCACTAGTAAAGTCAGTCGGACCATAAATTTCTGATCGAAATAACGAATTGATTTGATCGATAAATTTGTATAGGATTGATGAGGGTTAAAAAGCAGTAATAATAATAATCATACCAATATTAAACTACGTCATATAACGGGTGGTCGCGAACTCGATTTTATTATATAAATTAACTAATTTATTTTCTCTTATCTCAAGTCGACGATTGGTACTAACGATCGTGCGAGTCCACTAAGTTTCATGATGGTTGACAATCACTATGGCGATATAAATTATAATAATGCAGCATGTCGACGGAGGTTAAATCGAGTTGACACTCTTCAATTAATCACCCCTCGTAATATCAGTGCACGTCACACGCCCACATCCTTATCAATCCGTACCAACAGTGCTGGATATAATTGACTCCTTGATTTGCTTCAATACGCCAAATATTTTAGGGCTAATTTCTTATAATTTTAAATAATAAATTTATCAGTCACGTTTCTCATCTGCGGCTGTGTTAATTTTTTGCGGGAATTTCAAATGAATTATTTTACTTATGTATATATACGTTATTATTGTATTATATATATTTCTTATAATTTACTAATCTGAAAGAAATGCGTGTAAATTACAAATGATCGGTTTACAACGTGTTTTTATAGGAGCTACGATCGATCCAAGAAATTGATGAGTGATCGTTTATTGATCGATTTGCTGAAAATAGAAGTTGCGTCGGGGTTGGTAAGGGTGACGGGTTGGGGGGGGGGGGGGATGTACTGGCAGTGAAGGAGCTGCTTTAGGAAGTTGGCAGGACTGGGCCAATCTATCCACAGCAGTAAACAGCCATTTTTATGGGCGATAAAGCAATATCGAAAGATTTGCAGGTTGAGTTAGTTTCAATATAGGAAGCATGGGTTCTCTTGGGGCAGATGGCGTCGTAGTAGGGCGTCCCGACGCATTATGCCGGCCAGCCATACCAGTCGAGTTGACAGATTGGCTGTTGGTCATAGGATTTGGATAAATTTTGAAATCGAGTAGCTTTACGTTTTTCGATTTTTTTTTTATATGTGTGTTATTATCGCTTATTTTTTTCATTTTACTCTTCCGTCACTTCCGCTACATTTTCCTGAACTCCATTTAGCTTCCTGATCCCTGGGGTGTTGGTATCAAACTTTTCTCAGAGAGTCGGGGTGGGTTAGGTTGGAACGAATGAAATTGATATTTCTATAAGTGACTTCAGGTTTGATATAGAATTTCTGCATTGAACGTGAATTTGATTTTTTTTTTTTTTTGAAAATTACTGTTACTTCGGTCTTTAACACTCGTTATGATTGACTGACGTCGGGATGTGTCAATTGATTTATGTTTGGAAGTGGAATTTTTTTTTGAAAATTTTGATATCGGTTATCGAAATTTTTTTTTAGTGACAGTCTGTTTATTGGTTTTGATAGCATTTTCAGTTGGCTCTTCCGACTCTGTGACGTAAACGCGAGCACGTGCCTCGCGAAGCTGCCAAAATAGTTTAGGTGTATTCAAGTCCTGGTCAATGTACTACAACACAGTCCTTGTAATTGAATTTTCTATTTTTGACCAGAGCTGATAGCACGTGACGCGATTTGAATTTTGAATCAGACGAAAGGACCAGTCGAATAATAAAGATTTGTCTGTTTTCAAAATTCAACAAATATACAGACAAAAGTGCTGGGAAATGGCTTGAAGTTATCATTTCCGGTACATTATTTCACTTCCGACCCTAGAAATTGCCACTTTGGTGGTCTTCACGCGGGGTTGCTGCCCTAATTCTATTATCCATGAGCGTAAAGAATGATCCTTTAGGGGATCATTTAAGGGGGTTGATCCGTCACAAATAGAAGACAAGAAAAATAATAAAAAGAAGATATCTACTTTCACGGCTTGTATAGTGAAACTCATAAATCAAGGGAGGGTTGGTTTGGTGACGTCAGATGGTTGACGTCATAAATACAAACGTACTTCATTGCAGTGAATATAGACAGAGTAACACGTGTACCATGTGAAGTACAGAAGAAGTACGATGAAAAATTTGTATCTACAGTGTGTACTAAATTTTATATGATCAAGTATACAAGGTGTTCAAAAGCAACTGCATATGGATCGATCACGTAAAATTGTACGTGTTCCGAAGAAATTTAAAGTGGGCGTGTCCATGACAAATTCCGCTCTCATAATTTAATAGAATTGAAATCTTTTTTGTCAGATATCTCGTGATTTTAATCTCTAAATCAAAAAATTCATAGATACAAATTATTTTATTTCTTTCTAAGGAATTTCACTGTGCTACTCAAATGCGGTCTTTTAAGGACACTCTGTATATCTGACAGTGACTTTAGTCATTTTCTATTCATGACTCCCACTTTGTTCGGCGAAGTGGTGCGAGTCATTTCAATTACTCGTAACAGTCTCGTTGTAATAAATGATGGTTGATGATTTTTATCTCATTTTATAATGGTCGTTGAAAAGTTCATTTTTATCGATGCCACCCGGTATATCATGTACCAGAGAAACAGAAAGGTTATTACTCCCGGGCAGATCGACTATTTTCGTCCTACGGCAACTAGCCAAACTTTATGTTAATTAAACGGATTATCATTTTATTCTCGTCTCTTTTTCATTTCGCATAGCGACGCCATTCGTCGCGACGCTACGTGTCACTGACTTGCGTCATGTTTGCTTAAAAAGTGATAGAAATTTTGTGTACAATTTAACATAACAGTTAAGAGTTTCACAAAAATTAGAAACACGACACGTCCTCATAATTTATTGCCATCAAATAGATAAGCCGCAGGCCGAAATTTACTATTGAATAATTATCGAATTAATTATTTTCTTTTAATCGAATCAGACTAAAACTTCTCGATCTACAATGAATATTCAATGTACGATCAAATTTTCTTTTAATTCATTTAAATTTCAAATTCGAACATTTTTTAGAGATTTAAGATACGCTCTTACATTTTCATACTTTTCAGTGCACATCTAATGCACTGCACTTCTGGATTCATGTTACATTCTCAGCATCCTTGTACCATAAGAATTTGCCTGTATGTTTTATTTGTACGACAATGCCGATTCCATTCAAGACATTACAGTCGCTGCTGGCTACCATAGCGAGCAAAGTGTCTGATAAGGTTTTAGGATTTTTCTCTCTTATCACGACCATACTAGTGGCTGTGCGGTTTGTAACCGTGAACTTTGAACTCTGTTTCAGGTGCCATGGAGCAAACGCGAACGTGAGAATTCATACAGCTCGACAAAATCCGATTCATCCACACAGGTATATTTTGACAATTTTATAAAAATTTGAAAAAGCTTAATAATACAAAAAAAAAACAATATTTCCTTAGACAACATTATTTATTCCTCCTCAAATAATTTATTATCACTGACTCGATTCACGTAGTAGTTAATGATTTCTCTAACGACCTTCGTCACTTGGCACGTTATCACACGTGGCGAAGTGTAGCCAAAGGACAAGAACCCACACGTGACTCTTTCAACGGAATTTTGAAACCCGGAAGTGAAGGGTTGTGAAATAAAATAAAAAAGTTCGCTAAATTTCATTAACCAACATACACAGTTTCCGTCGATATTTTAAAATACATTTTTCTAACGCAAAATTCTATCAACTGAACTCACATCAAACTAAAGGTTGATTTTCATTAAATTTCGTACGAGTATCGCGCCCTTGGAATAATGAATGATGGAAACGTTAAAAAAAAAATTATGTCTTCACTGCCATAGTATCACCTAAATTCTAATATATGTAATACATATACATATATATATATATATATATATATATATATATATACTCGTTACGCCGGATTCTCAAGTATGATATATTCAGTGAAGCTGGATGGTCCAGAAGTTCGTAACTTTGAGAATAGGACATTGTCGTCTTCAATTGGGCGTATTTTCAATCCGCAGAATGACACGAGCTACAGACCTAGGACTGTGGTTGGTGTAAGTACATCTAATTTTGGTCGCAATACCGGAAGCGGAAGTGGTGTACCAAGTTACAGAAGTTACTCCAGCGTTGGCTCGAGTGCTAATCGAGCCGCTGCGAAGGATAGAAACGTCGCCACTTATGGATCCGCCTATAACAAAGGAGACAGGAGCAAGTCGGATGACAAGTCTTCGACTACTTACAAGTATTCCAGTGAGTAGTAGGTACATTATAATTGATAGTTGTAATCGATTGAGGTGGCTAAAACTGTACTTACCGTAGGTGCCAAAGAACCTGAGAAAAGTAGACTGCATACCGGAAGGACGTCATCGGAAGATCTGAGATCAAAAAGTCCATTGTCCGGAAGTAGGTCGTCGCTCTTGGAAAAATATTCTTATCGAGATTCCGGTAAATCAAGCGAGAGGTCATCTTCCCTTCTTGATAAGTACAGTCGGGATTCTTCGCGTGAGAAAAGCCGCGAACCGGAAGTCGTCTCACGATATGGTTCAAGTACTTATCCCGGTTCCGGTCTTAGTAGAAGTTACGGAAGTGATGTACGTAATGAAAAAAAAGAAAGGGGCGAACATCCTCCTGTCTCTTATAGAGGCTTACGGCCGACTTCCGGTCGAAGTTCTCGTGAGCCTAGCCCGGAAGTCTCCAGTGGGAAGACCAGTTCTTTTAGAATGTATTCCAGAACGCCGTCTTATAGTCGAGCAGGAACTAGTGAGTATAAATTATTATCAGTTTGATATAAGAAATAATTTTTTAATAATAAATTAGTATAATTACATAATTTTTACCATTTTTTTTTTTTCAGCCACACCGGAAACGATCTCAACCCCAGTCTCTTCGAGATACGGAAGTGCCGCTTCTAGATACAGTACAGTATCTGCTAGAAGTACACCTACTGCTATAAGTTATTCAGGTTCAGACAGATTTCGATCATCGACAAATAAACCGACAGTTGTCACTTCGTTCGCTGACGAAGATGCACCAAGTTCCAGGAAGTCCGAAAAAGAGACTCGTAATGAGTCTATGCGAAAGAGTGAGGAAGCAGAGTCAAAGGTTGAGACTACTTCTGATAACGAGGTTGATGATAAACTTGAAGAATTTGTTACGGTGACAGTGATAACGCGCGGTACTTCACCGACGCCACCAGCGTCCTCGACCTACGTCAGGACGCGTCGCGCCGACACTGCTAGGGTCTTGCAGAAGGAGGTGACGAGATCACGAAATAAACCGGAAACAAAGGACAAGGAAATTCAGTCAGACAGAATGGACGATACAGCAAGATATTCGAGATACGGAAGTGGCGCTAGGGTCGCTGCTAGTCCTTGGACGTCGTACTTGGATAAATACACACCAGGTGGCGGCGCTGCGTACTCTTCACGTAGTTACAATTCGAGTAGCAATACTTCATCAACATCTAGCCGAGTTGGTTTTGGATATTCTCGTCCTAACGAGAGTCCCACTTCATCGAGAGTTGAAGCAACTTCAAAAATGTCTCCTGGTTCGAGTCAGGAAGTTGCTGCGACTACAAAAATACAAAATGATCAAAGTGGTAAAGTACAAAGTAGCGACCAATGTCCGTGCAGTATTACAAAGACTGATGTAACCACAGAGCTCAATTCTAGTCCTAATTATGATAGCCGTGAAGTGTCACCCGGTGCACAACAAAACTTTATGCCAAAGACAAAAGACTTTCGTGGTTACGCGAAAAAATTAGAGGAGACGTCATCCGACTTTAACGGGAAGAGTCATTTGCCTGGTAGACAGGAAGTGGATGACAATAGTCAGAGAAGAGGTTCGATACCAAAACTTGGTAGAGCTTCGCCAAAGAGTGAAGTGAAGTTGTCGAGATCATCCTCCAAAAGTGAATTTTCAGGAAGGCTTCCGGATGCGTGTCAGCGAAGAGGCTCTACCCCAAAGTCCGATAGTTCAAGTTCGACTCGAGTCGATGAGGTACCGGAAGTCTATCAAAGACGTGACACTTCACAGAAGCGGGAAAGTTCAATACCTAGAAAAGATTCTGTGCAAAGATCTGATAGTAACTCGTCGCAAGGAACTAAATCGATATCGCGGAATAATTCAGGTAAGAATTTAACACGGCAGATGTCGCGCACGGACTCGTCAGACGGTTCTGTTGTCGTGCCAAGTAACAGATCCAAATCGTCGTCAGCCAGTTCGATGACGAATCCAAGTACAAAAATAAAGAGCGCTCCGACGCCAACGTCACCTGGAAAGTGTTGTGCCACTTCAGGGACTTCAGTGAACATGAGGCAAGGAACGTCGCCGGATGGTGGTGCGCGTGGAAAACCGCCGGTGCCGAAGAGCGACAGTGGCGCCATGTTGAAGAACGGTACTACGGGAAAGTACGTCAACAAGGACTTTCGTAAATCTGCGCTCAACATGGACAATGGTGACGGTACAAGAACAAAGTTAGACCGGAAGCATGGAAAGAGTCAAAGAAGTGTCTCCGTAAGTTCACAGGATTCGCAATCGGAAGCGAATTCGGAACCAATAATACAAGTAGCGTCATCCGGATCATCGGGTTCGATAAAATCGAATCATTCAATGTCAAAATTGAAAGTGCCATCTGGTATTTCGAAAACGCTCTCGAACAAAATGGACTCACCACCACGTAGAAAGAGTCCATCGGTTTCGAGGTTGGATCTGAAGAAGTCTAGGAGCGTTTCCGGTTCACCGTCTAGGAAGAAACAATTATCTAGGACACCTAATTCGTCATCGGATAGCAGCGAGTCTAGTTCTAGCAGTTCCACTAGTAGTGATGACGATGAACAAGATCAGAGACCAGGGTCCAGGCGACATAGAAGACGTACTTCAAATTCTCCACTTCAGGATACAAGAGGGAAGAGCAGTGCTGGATCTTCCAGGACTAGTGTCCTGGCATCATCTGCTGATGAATTATCATTGAATACTGATAAGCCACCTAGACCACCTTCGATTCCAAGGTCGCGTAGTGACCGTTCAGGAAAAACTGAAGAAGCCAAATCATTCCTGATGAGAGCATTGGCACCGGTGACCAATCTGTTCAAAACAAAGCAGCAGGAGTCTACTGAGTCAAGATCAGGATGGCCTGAGTCAACTGATGAGACAACCGAACCGCCAAAGAAATCAGGTCAATCATTGTCCAAGTCAATTACTCAAAGTCTATCGAAAAGTCTGAGTTTCACCAACTCGGACAAGAGTGAAAAGCGGAAGAGCAATAAAATTAAGCATCAGTCTTCCGGTGAGAAAGCCTGGTGGATGGATTCGAATCCTGAAAATGTTCCTGAGGGTATCATCAAGTGTAGTGTATCGAATGATGACATCACTCAGGATACAACCATCAGTACAGTGCTGCCTGATGACGGTAAGATTTATTTAAATGGCAAACTTGAGTCCTGACTCAGTTTCTATTTCTCTTAAATTATTTTTGTCTATTTTTTTCAGGTAAATTCAAGTTCAAGGTATGGCGACAGGAGTCGGGCGAAAGAGCCTGGTGGTTGGACGCCAACGAGAACATTCCCGAAGAGTCACGGAAAGAGTCGAATACAAGTTCGTCGTTATCGAGAAAGAATTCGAATCGCAGTAGTACCAAGTCTGAGAAAAAAAATAGACTTAAACATCAACAATCGGGCGAAAGAGCCTGGTGGATGAGCGATGATCCTGAAAACGTGCCAGAGGGTGTCGAAGTGCTGCCCCCACCAGTAACACCAATAACAACGACAATACCAACAGAAAATACTGAACCTGTCGAATTTGACCAAGTCGAAACAGAATATTCGAGAACAACCCTCCATAAAATTCGCCATATTGATTCCGGCGAAAAGCCATGGTGGCTGGACAGTAGTTCAAACGTGCCCGAAGGGGTTGAAAAAATATCAACGGAATTGTCAAAAAGCAATTCCGATTCCTCGGAATCGCTCGAGAGACTAGAGATCGGAGCACCGGTAGTTCAATCTGGTGAATTTCGAATGAAACGAAGTCTCTCGCGATTCCCGATCGAATTTCCCCCACCGCCGCCGCCGGAAGAACCACTTGGAGATCGTGCCAGTCCCGAAGGGGTAAGAATCCTATTTCCGTTTTACTCTCTACTGTACATACTAATCTAACCTACCCTTAGCATACATTGTCTACTCGCTTCAGGTTGAAAACCCTCCGGATCCTCCTGACAATTATGGCCGAGATTCACCCTACGATAACGTACAGCCAAATCAAACAACGAGAAGGTCACCCCCTAGAAAACGACCCTCTACGTTACCACTATTTATTGGTAATCATACAAATATTGACGATCTTCTTGGTGACAGTTTGCCCCTCGCCCACAGCCCCGTCACGTCACGTGTCCGTAAGCAGGAACTACGTAAGGGTAAGTAGAAATTAATTTTTCTTTAATTCATCCCCTAACGCGATAACGAAACTGATCGTTCCTTGTGGGTCGTTATGAATTATTTTTTCAAAGGGGATGATCCTTTGGGGAATTAAGGAGCCTCTGGCTATGTCACTATTGTGTCATACACAATCCACCCTTATAATGGGGTAGTATATAGGATGTCAGTTCTTCCATCAAATTCAATGGATCTTTTTTCCTCCCTTATGAGATTAGGGGAGGTTTCAATGCTTCTCTGAGAATCGGTATGAGCTCGAGGGTGGGAAAATGTTATTGTGAACGTATCTCAGAGGGTAGGAAGGTATTTTCTAAAATGGACGATAACAAAGAACGAGTTTTGGACCCGGAAGACATTTTTTTTTTTGACAACTGCGAATAACGTCACGTGACTTCCGGTAGAAATGTCGGTCAGTCATTTTGTCAATGCATATTCGTTCACAGGGTCGTCCATTGTCCTGCTGTGTACGACGGACATAACCTATAAATATTCCTGTCAACTTTTCAACATCCCTCAACCGTATACGTAAAAATGCTAACGATCAACCCCAATTTTTTGTTAAAATAAATAAAAAGTCAATTTTTATTTTTTTTCCCCCCCAGAATCCTCCTCGGAGGAAAGTTCCGAATGCGAGGAAATAGACGCCACCCAGGTTATCATCCACGACAGCACCCCTAAGACGCCAATAATTCAACGTAGAAATAGGTAGGTCGTTATCACGTGATTTTTTTGAGTCCATCAGCCAATCAAAACAACCCCCGAAAATTAACCCTTACATTTTTTTTTCTTTCAGGGACCACGAGAGGTCGCAACCAGATGGCTACATTCCGGTAAGTCGATACAAAAGATTATAATTCGTAAAAAAAATTATATACCAAAATCAAAATGGCGATATTGCTTTTTGTTTTTTTCATTCATTACGTCCATCATGACTATAGGATCGTCTACTTGACTAAAAAAAAAACTACCCTTCATGTTGAAAATCGTGTCGGGTCGGCAAGTCTCACCCCCCCCCCTTTTTTTTTTTACACTACTCGTCACTCGAGTGCTTTCAGACGAGCACACTCGACTCTTGATTCTAGCATGCATGAGATTGCCGGATTGTATATGAAAACGTGAGAACAAAAGATGTCTAAGGGTTGGGACAGGGGTGGAGGAAACTCGATGAAAGGATATAGAGATTCGTACAGGAACGCGACTCTAGTACCATCGGCAAAGGATAGATGGCAGTGTGAACGGCGAAACAAGCGAGAGGAAAAAGGAGAGAATTGAAGCGTCAGAAGAGCAAAAAGTAAATGGGGTATTATTGTTTTCCATAGGGGATGGTGCGAAACAGCCCCCTGGTCCTTTTAGCTTCATTCTTTTTTTTTTCCTTCTCTTTCTTCCATACGCGTCATTGAGTCACACACAAAGAAACCCTCTAGGCTGTATCATCCCTTAGACAAGGCATCGTGACTTTTTACCCTGGCATAATAACAACAGTACAGACGTAACAAATTCGATACCAAGGGATAAAGAGGGGATGATGCTCTTGAAAGTTTTGCGAGTTTCATTGAGGGTTCTCGGGGGTGAATTTTATTATTTGTTTGTTTTATTAGCCAAGGAAAAATGTACACCCCCCTTTTTACATGGGGATGAAAAGTTTGACAACACCCGGTAGACATTTTTACCGCTGGCTCCATTTCATCCCCCTCGTCTCGTATCACGACCCTCTTTTCTTCCTTCCTCGAGATTCTATATACGATTTCATCCCCCTTTTATTCCATTTTTTTTTTGGGGGGGGGACAAATCGTGACTCGAGGACACAATATACTCACGTGTACACATAGTCCTGGAATGATACGGTCATGTGTGTCGTGCCTATTCAACCCCTGAAGTACCTACGTGCGGAAGCAGCTGATTATTTTTTCACCGCGCAATTACATCCCCTTCCTGCGAGTGGAGGACTCTCAAAAATACTAGCAACCCTCTGGAGAATGAGAAAAGACTTTTTTTCTCGTCTCCGACAATAACTGGCAATCTAGTATATGGAGATATGGGTAACAATTTTTTTTTGGGGTTGACTGTACAAAATGAAAATTTTGGAATTGCCGATAAGGTGAATATCTTTATTGATATAGTACAGCGGATCGACCCCCCTTTGACAGATATCGACGTAGAACGACTTGTAAGTCAATTCCATGTTTTTTTTTGAATAAATATGGAATTTCACGGGGCAATTGAGAATTGAGGTTTATATGCGTGTCGAGGAACGTGGAATTGTTTGATTTATCCAATTCCACCTATTTTCCGTTTATATCCATGAATTTCTCATTGCGAATCATTCGATCCTCTAATACTCGTATATGTCGTACATCGCTTATATATGGTCATTAAAATAATTATATTCTCAGGAATTTCTAGGATTTACGTAATTGATCGAAAAATATATTTAGACGATTTTAGCCAGCAAGTAAAACAAGCAGAAATAACACTTGAATTTCAATTCCATTCGAATAACACATTTGCACTGAAATTCCCTCGAGACGCGTCAAATAAAAATTTAACGTTCGCGCCAGGACTGTGGTGAAATAAAAACATTTTTTTTTTCAAAATTATATTGAATTCTTTCACCAACACTAGAAATCAATAATTGCATTAACGTTTCGCAAGCAATAAGTCCCACTGTCGAATGTACGAATGGAAGGAACGTATAGAAAACATTTTTTTTTTAATTTTTACATTTATTCCCAACATTCCCCTATACGAAAACACGTAGCTATGAAATTCCCCAAAAAATTCTTCAAAATTCCCACCTAATCGTATCAGCGACACAGGCAAAGGCGTCGCATTGTAACGTAGACTGGTATTGTTGGAAGGGAGTCCATCCGCCAGGCGTCGCGTCGATCGCCACAGCCGACAGGTGTCCGTGCCATTCAGTGTCGCGGCGGCCGCTCGCGAGGTTAGGCATGTTGCGGGCCGCTCGCAATATTTTTTCTCTCCACGCCACAGTCGCCAATCTCTTTCGCGCGTCTCAAGTAAACTAATCGAATCGTATAAAAGCCAGTGTAGTGTTGCTAGTAAACCGTGAGCATCGGAACGCCGAGCGTCCCAAGCATACATTACATTCCCGTGTTTACGTGAAGCGGTTGAGTTTCCTCGCGCAGACTCCAAAAATCGAAGGCTAATACCGTCATCAGTGAGAAACGGGTAAATAAATATATACACATTACATACATACATACACACACACACACACACACACACACACACACACACATCCGCACACGATATACACGCTAAAAAATACATACATAGTATATATATGTATATATATATAACATATATATATATACTCAATTAACTCGCAAGACCATTTTACAGTCACTTACTTCAGTCCTCAATATTTTTCTTGTTATTATTATTATCACTATAGTCATGATTATTATCATCCGTGTGCCGGTAGCGTCCCGGCAAGGTGTCTCTGACCGGAACTAACCATTGGGATGAATAAATACTCGTGCACCTATAGGCAACCACCAGGTACCTTCCTACCTTCCTACCTACCTACCTACCTACCTTCCTACCAGGAGCCATCTTTCTTGTCCGTTTCTTTTTACCTGCGGTGTCTCTCGCTGCCGTTGCTGCGTCCCGTCCTGTTCGGTCTCGACGAGACTGCACGAAGCGGAGTCGAACGTGTAGCTACGGGAATGAAAGAACGGAGTTAGCATTGATAATAAAGAGTCCCGAAGGATGAAGATGGGATGAAATTAAAAAAAAAAAATTTCTTGTACCTTTTTTAGTAGGAGGTAGTGGGTATTATTTTTTTTACTCCCACCACCCCACTTGGGCATTTAGTCGGTCTATGGTTCATCTCGCGAAATCGCTTTGAACGTTTTGGTTCGTGGAATTTCGCGAACTCGTTTTCGCTCCTCTCCCACCTTTCTTCTTCGGAAGGTCGCAGCTGCGCAAGAATAATAGGAATATTATGTGCGGTAGTTTTTACGAGGATGAGGCCTCCCGGCGGTAATTTGTGATTTTTTTTTTTGAGATCGTAGTGGTTTATATTTGTGGGTTTGGATTTTTTTTTTTTGGTAAGGTCGATCCAGTGATTTTTGTAGGTTGGTATTAAGGTGGTATGCGATTTTCTGTTGAATTTCTTTATTCGGTATTCCGACTTTTTTTTTATCGCCATTCATACCTTTTGGTATTTCTAATATTTGTATTTGTAGAATTTTGGGTTAGGTTGGCTTCTTGTGTCTTATCTGTAATTTATTAGAGACGTGAAGTTTGTTAATATAAAAACTAACTGCTACTTATCTTTCGTGATCTTGATAACGTGTATTACTGATCCTATCATAAAGATCGATACAATACTAATAGGTTAGGATCCACAAAAGACCCACGTAACCAATGGCGTATCCATGTCCCACTAACCAGTCCTGGAAGTCAAGTGACTGGAGAAGATCCCGCGAGAATATAAAACAGTGAATCGTCCAGTGAACCGGTTCGAATACAACAGCAGAGAATCTCGACGCCAGCGTCGCGACGTTCGTACAGTTTTAGAATCCCATAAGCGTTGCGCGAGGTTCACTATTCGTCCGCAGTGGCGCCGGTGTCGTCGTACGTTGAGAAGTGCTAAATTTTTTTAAAAAGATAAACAGTGATTAAAATCAAAGGAAAGACTGGAGAAACAAGTAGAAACAATTTTTGTTTTTAACTCGCTTCTTTCATACACTACCTTGTTTCACACCACGTGACACGTTGCGAACGATCAACAAGTGGTCTTTGCGCTCGCAGCGCCACGCCAATTTAAAACGGCGAGCGACGAAACTTCCACTTTTTCGAACGGACCAAACATGTCCCTCACGTGTAGAGTTCAATATCTCAACGATGTGGATCCGTTCGCTTATGCCAGCTCCTATCCGGAACCACCAAGACCTCCAGTGCACACGTTCAGTGCGACCTTGCCGCTAATCAACCAACTAGCGGCTGTTCATCGGCTTCTCAGAGCACCGCACAGGGTGAGTCATTACTGAAAAAAAAAATAAAAATTTATTTTTTCGTATTTATCGACCAAGACAAATTTTTCATTGGACGAGGAAAAAGAATTGGAGAAAAAATGTGATTTTTTTTTATTGACCTCTGACGTGATGATGTGTTGACGTTTGTTTGATTGACGTAGGCTTCGAGCGTGGGACGGTTTTGTATTGGATTTTGTATCGAAAGAAGGTACAGTCGTGCGAGCAATTTTAATAGTACGTGTATTTTTCTGTTTGATTCGACTCAGTTATGTCGGATATATTTAATTTTTGCTATTTTCGGGAAAGTCACGTGAAAAATTTTTTTTTTGACATTAATAAACCATTTTTAAACGGTTATTTGTTATGTATGTCGCGTTAAATAAATTTGCACAGACTGTTCGTCATTGGCGTTTATTTTCGCACGTTTTTATCGTGACTGTACTAATGATATTAATTGAATTTTCATTGGGCTCGATACGTCTCGTTGATCTTACCAACAAGGACAGATCACTCGTGCAGGAAACAGCTGATTGCTATTGTCGTACAGACTTGCTTGTATGTATCGTAGAGTCAAAATGACGTTTGGAAAATTTCGCAAGTCTCTTTCGAGAGACAATACAGATATGTCCTCGCGAATATCTTAATGCAAATTAGCTCCTTATCAGTCTTCTGATTTATGAGGCAGGATATGCTCAGTGGGTGACAGTGTAAACGTGTATCTAACCTGTCTTGACAGCGCAACCACGTGTACTTTGTTTACCCCAGAAACCATATATAGCCATAACGTTCAATGTGCAAAGTATTCAGTATCCAAATTTCACATAACAAACTACACTGATAAGCCACACGAATAACAAATCGAATGATAATCAGTAGCGAAATTGCAACACCCAGTGCAGCCAAACACGTAAACACATTTTGACAGTTCGACCACGTGCTCTCTGTTTACGTCACAATCTGACACAACCGTCAAGTTGAAAGTTCAAAATGTTCGAAAATATTGAAAAAATTATACCCCACACTGTACAGTATTATCGACATAATGCAGTAAAAAAAAGAATCCCTGTTTCCCTAGATACACAAAAAAAATCCCACACCGCGTTATCGACGATACAAAAAGATCATAATAAGTGAAAGTGACAAAAAAAAGCACTTATCTCCCCAGCACATCGACGTTCAATTAAATCCTCAACGAGCCCGTAATTGAATATTAACTGCACGATTCTCATATCTTTTCACGAAACACCTAATTCTCGCTCTGCCTAAGTTCCTCAACTCATACACGGTTGACTCTCGAAACTTTGCGTGACCGTTGATCCCCATGCCAATCTAAGGTTGCTTCGACGTTACCTATGAACTTACGTGGAGCAGACGTACATACAAAAATAATCCAGCAAGACCTCGTAGATAAAAAAAGTCAACGTAACGTGGCAAAGCATAACATTACAACCCGACCGAAATATACGACTATCTAAATCAACCCATATAAATTGCCCACCTACGTACAGGCATGCGTGACACGTGTGTCACGCCTTGTCGACAGGATAAATTTTCAAGTGCACGCAATAACCTACGTTTATACGTATTTCGAGAAATTAGCTACCTCGCTCGCCTTTCCCTCTTTGGATCGTCCGACGCGTTCATGAAAGTGAAACGAAAGTCTTAAGGCGGCTTTGCGAAACCATCCGTACTGTACTCGGTGACTGTATTAACGCCCGTTTACCAATAACGAATCGCATGGTAAAACAGAGTAGGAACGCGATACCCTCAGGACGAGTATACAATAATCTGTAATGTCGGTAACTGCGATTACGAAATTTTTAAGAATATTCATATAACACGTATTAACCCATGTCTAACAATAGACGTAGCCTGAGAGTCGATCGCGACGCATTGGTCGTTAATCATGTGACGTATTAATTGTATTTATCAGCCGCGTGACAACTGGATGGATGATTGCACAGTCTCTCTTGCTACGTGCAAGAAGACTTGGGACTCGTATGACTCGCGCGTATGGGAGTTGGGAGGGAATGCTGTTCAGGTATAAATATATATATATATATAGTAGTAGTATATGCTGTCTTCTTTAGGATGCATTCACGTGAGAGTGCATCTTGCTAGGTTAGGTTAGACGCACGTCTCTATGTATTCTTTTTCCATCTGTCCTTCTCTCTCTCTCTCTCTTACATACGGAAAAGGCACTCAGGAGCGAGACGCGAATTAATTCGCCACGCCAACTTGGCGAATTACTTTCCGCGCTTTTGCACTGTCGCTAAATTATTTAAAACGCGAACGGGTGAGACTTGACGACGAGTGGATTCTCGGCATTCCTGGATGCACGTGTGGCGAATTGTCATTCGAACTTTGACACTTAAGCACGGTCGGGCACGTGGCAGCCACGTGGGACAGCAGACACATCGATTTCCTCGTTACGATCGGATAATTCGATTTTCGAAAAATTCACGTCTATCTTTTTGTCTATCGTTGATTTCACTTCGGGCGCATCGCCCGGAGCGACGGTATTTAATCGATGAGTCGTTAATGTTTTTTTTTTTTTTTTTTGGTAACGAAAATGTACGTTGGTATTTATGGCTTTGGCTCGGCGGGCAACTGCGCTGACTCTTTGTCCGCGTTATTTTACTTTGCTTCGGTCTGCACCGGAATTAATCGTTAGCTTTACTCGAGACTTACCAGTCACCTGATAGCCGCTCTCCACGTACCTACCCTAACTTCTTTACCTACCCAGCAGGCTGCCTGTATCTATGTGGGTTGCCGGCTTGGGTGTCTCTTTGTTGCATTCCGCCATGAATGCAGCATCCACTATAGTCGTGCACAGGCTGGTACACTCCGGGCGCCTCAAAGCTGGCTAGCTTTTCATTCAGAGATTGCCCACGCGTTTTGCACCGGACGTTACGGGACGACCGGTACAGTCCGTGTCGAAAATAATTGCTCGGGATGGAGCGGGCAGCACTGCGTGGTGGGGGGTTATGAATTTTTTTTTTTTTTCTTCAATTATAGGAGGGTGGTAGGGGGTTAATTGAGACGGAGGTAGGAGGCCGATGAGGATATGATTATATTTTCGACACGACCTGATCGGGTGGCAAGGGAGGGGGTGACTTCTTATACATATTAATGTGGTAGCGATGATCGTCAAGATGGCGGCCTCACGAAAGTGCATCGATCCCATGCCGATGTACGCGGACACGAGTATTATTTTTGGACGCTCGATCAATATTCATGAAAGCGATTCGCGCGTACGACGGATGATTGGTGTCGCTTATTGTGGGGTTTTGTGCCTGTGCGCATGCGCACGCGCGATATCTGCCTTTACCGTTCGAGAATTGCATGTTACGGGATTCGCCGTGGTAATTTTTTTATTATGTTCGCGGGGCCAGCGATAAAGCAGTCTTGGTTAATCGTTGAATGGTTCAATTTCGAAGTTTTATTTGGATCTTGTCGAATTTTGTCGTATCCGAAAAAAAAAAGAGCGTTCACTGTCTGTCGTTTGAGTCTCGTCATCGTTCAAAATAAAAACTGACAGGTCGTCGTAAGTGACGTCACGGCGTCCTCTTTGTGTTTTGAGATTAGATTTGACCCTGGCGAATCCGTTATCGTACCGACTGTAAGTCACACGCGATAACAGATACCATCTGTCACTAATAAATTCAAGAGCAACGATATATGTACGTGGACACGCGGGTTCACAAGCAAATTTTCGATAAACGTTACAACGAGCGGTAATGTGTTTTTCCGAAAGTTTCACGTTCTACCGTTAGGAATACTTAGAAAGGCGAAAACACGTCACGCACTTTGGATTACAAAGGTTGATCCTATGGTTACGGACAGAGAGTGACGTCACGCGACCGAAAGCAGAGAACGTAGGGTGCAGTTCGGGGGCAGGAGGGAGGGAACCGAGAAATCGGGCCATAGGAATATATCAAGGGAACGGAAACATACTTCGTGCTGGATAAAAGGTCTGCGGCAAATCTGGTCACGAAACCCGACAAGTTCTCGTCCCGTGCACGAAGGCGGCCATGATGAAAAAGATCGATGCAGTAGAGGCCGCACTGGGTCAGAAAAACACATGGCTCACAGTTGTACGTGTGCCAGAACAGTTCACTATTGCCACGAGCAATGGTTGTCACAGCGGTGTACACACTCACGCGATAGCACTAATTGGACTGTTGTTTTTTATTGGAAAAACACGAAAAAAATATCTGCCTCGATTTACAGAGGAAATCGTGAGGCCCGGCGCGGGAGACTGACTCGGGCGACGCCTGGCGGCATTTTCGTCAACCATTCTCATTCGTATTTCACGACTCGCTGTCGAAAGTCGCGTTCGGTTCTCAAGTGTCGTTTTCTTGTGTCGATCGAGAGAAAATAGACTACGAAGGGAGAAACAGTGGCAATAAAATGGCAATGATAACTCGTTATTGACGTCACGAGCAATAAAACAGGGACTGGTTTAAATGGCTACGCCAGATGCGCTGTACGTCGGCTTCTAGATGTTCGTCGCTTGTTGCTCGTTGTGTATCTACACCAGTCTCCTCGTCCTCTATGGCGGATTAACACACCAAGGTCGCACTGTCAAACAGTTTAATTGACGCTGAAAAACTATAATCTTCATCGCTAGAATGACCACTGATTAATAATGGACCAACGTCTACTTCGCTCGATACACTGGTACACGCTGTCTGCTACCACCAACCGGCCAGTACATCGAAAACGCTCAACATGAATACGTCTGTTTTTCTTTATACGTCCTACTATTATTTCTTCATAGAATCACTTTTATTATTTAATTCAACATTTTTACACGTCCTATATACACGTGGCTTCTCGGTTCATGCATGGCATAGACTCTCGTGCTTCGCCTCGGAGTCTATGAATTTTTGTAAACTCTGTCAATTATATTATGTAAATTGCCGGCATTCGCTTTTTCGTTAGAATAATTCGGCCTACATTTTTCTTCCGACTACGTCACGCGATTACGTCACGCACCCTATCGAGAGTTTGACAGCTGAGAGTTAATTACCAAAAGGGTTAAGATGATGCTGTAACGTGATTGTTTATTTGAAAAATCGTAGGCTCAACTTGGCTCGTGTTCGTAACGTGGGTCGGCCGGTATGGGGGGATGACAAGTTACTGCGTAGTTCAGACAGCTGGCTACAGGCTAAAGATGATCAGGATGGTTGGATCAGAAAATCTTATTAGGTCGAAATTACAGGAGGGTCAGATAAGGATAGGTGAGATAATCGAACGTGATTTTCTCAAGCAACTCTTAGTTATCAATTCAAAACAATTCGGCGTTCCTCTTTCTCGTGACGTCACTCTCGTCTACCGTATCCTATGTTAACGCGCTACTTATATATCTATACACATAAATTTATCGGCACTCTCTCAGGCAGCTTCACGTATACTTTGCTAAGCTACTTTGCGAACATTTAGACTATAAGTCAGTTTATACATCCATCCACTTCTTAAGACTATATATATATATATATATATATATACAAGACACCGAGGCAACGTCAGAGGAAGCTGGCAGTTAATCTGCGGGTCTGATCTCATTTCTGCTAATTGTTCGATAGGCACGTCCGATATACAGGTATATACGTATGTACAGGATTATTCACTACAAACGTACCACCTGAAGTTAGCCTTGTTCATTTGATTTCTATGATAAAACCATCTTCATGTGTCTACATATATATACATATATATGCTTTCGTAACTTCTCTTGAATATTTTCATTTCTTTTTCTTCCTCATCTCCACCTAAATCTCGCTCCTAGACGAGTCCATCCGCTTTCCACCGACCAATCAGACTCGTGCTACGTCATTCGTCAAATCCCCCCCCCCCCCACCTCCTCCCGCTCCGCCGTGTGAACGAGGCAATTAGAAGCGAATTAAGAAAAGAAAGGGTAAAAAAAAAAAGGGGGCAAAATCCGGTAAAGCAGTAATTATCACATGGTTGTCAGTAAACACGCGATGCATGGTAACGCCGTTGCCACTCTGCGTCCCTGTACCATATGACATGCGTGCACATACGCACGTGCACGCGTGGCATAGCGTGCGCCATTATTATTATTATTATATTAATCGAATCCTGACGGCTCCAATCGTCACGAATCTCGTTACGTCGATACAACGTAGAGACAAACAACTGTCCGAATCTTTCGTCGCTCGTCATGGGGTTTGACGTTTCGCGTCAAACAGTGACACGTGCATCGCAAAGCGCATGCGGCGGCGCTACCGTCGTCGTAACGAAAGTGAGCGACGGTCGTTGTGAACGGGGCTTAGGGTAGGACGTAAGGTCAAGGCCTTAAGGGCATACGCGCACGAGAGCGGTTCGGTAAAATGGTACGGTGCAAACGTAATTTTAGTTTTGTGTGAGTAAATTTTTTTTTTTTTTTTTTTTTCTTTTTCATCCCCTATAACGCGAACGCTCCACCCCTATTTTTCATGCAGTTTAATGGATCTTGCAACTTTCTTGAAAACTTGCCTTTGGTTCGTATGGATGATCGAGCGGCTGCTGTAACCGTATGGCAGAGCGACGGTCAACGTGCAGTGACGTATGGTAGGTCGCACGGTGGCTGTGCGGGTTAGGCTAGGCAGAAGATTTCAATCTCGCGATTCTCAAAGCGCCGTATAACGTTTGATCCCCGTAAAATTGGATGCTCCATTTGGGATTTTCGGCGGGGATTTTGGGTGTCTCGCAGGGAAAGATGGGGAAATAGTTGAGTGAGGGGAAACGGATGGTGGCGGTGGGGGGGGGGGGGGAGAAAAAATAAACCAAGAACAGGGTTAGCGGGACAGAAGGCGCTGGTGTTGTAATTTACGAGCTGGGATCAAACTTTACAATGAGACTGTATTTCTCTCGGTCCAGAGTGCCGGATGCTGGTCGAGCGGAAGTCTCTAGTTTTCTTTCGTGATAAATTGATCGGTTTACTTGTCTCGCTGACGGAAGTTAATAACACGGTGGGAAACAAGTGGAGGGTTGGGGGGCGCTGTCGAACGTCACCTTTGGCTATACGTGCAGTCGTTTGGAAATTTTGGATTTTTTTTTTTCGTTTTTTTTTTTTTTCCTTTCACAAAACACCAATTTTCGTTAGGACGACGCGTTTTGCACGCCTGTGCGTCGGCAACTGGCCTGGGGGCTGGAATTGACGAAGTCTGCGGGTTAGGTTTGCGCATGCGCGGTGCGTGCTTGCAGGATCAATTTACGCGTGTGCGTGAGAGAAAAGTGCGGGTGGTAATTGCGCGCGTAAATTTGTTCTTTTTTTTTTTCTTCTTCTTTTCTTCCTTGTTTCTCTGTACGGTGACATTTTGTCTCCGGCAATGGAAAAATTGAAGGAGGGATGAAATTTTTGAAAATTCAATTTTCCATTTCGACCTACGACAAGACGCTGGGAGAGTCGAGATTTTTCTCGTCGTTGTCGAGCAACCTCACGACCTTCTTCCACTTTACCCCATATGTCACGAGCCACCCCCTTTTCGACCCCCCCCCCCCCTACTCCCTCCCACTCCCTAAGAATCAGGACCTTCTTCCTTAACTCATGAAACGTACACGACTATCTTCTCGTCCTTTACAAATTTCTGTCCCTTCACCCTTATCGGCATTCCGACATCCTCAAAGGAAACCTTCGAGGGTCAAAGGTTACTCGAAGAATAAGTCAAACATGGTCGGGGTTTCAATAAAAATTTTAAGAATTCCCTTAATCGAACGAATATCAAAGTGAACTTTTTTTACGACTTAATAAATTCCCCCCCCCCTCCTTAAAAAAAAATTATTTACCCCAGAATCACTTTTTTTTTTTTTTTTTTCAAAATTCTCAAAAATCTTATTCCACGCGACATTCCTCATCAACATCATCGTATGACCTGTTAACGTGTATCGTAATTCCGCGTCTTGAAGGTGTCGCTGTATGAAATTACTTTCGATTTTTATCCAGCATCGTTTTACTCTCTACGCGCAATTACAACTTGGGTTCAGCTGAGCCCAAAGAGACACGAGTCGGCGCTGCTTCTTTCTTTCCTACCATGGAAAATAATACGCACGCTGAATCCACCACGGGAATACATGTATCTGGCAAACCAGGCTATCTCGGTGGCAACGCGCTGTTGCTGTTGTTGCTGCTGCCGCTCCGACGGTATTAATGAACTAACTAGAGGCTACACAATGCACGGGGAACGTGGAACATTTGCGCGCTTATGATGCTAATGCCGCCTCTTTACTTTGCATGACAATTACCCACTCGCCGTCTGGCAATGGGTACCTAGGACGGACGTTTATTCTTGGCCATTTTAACAAGGCGAAGGGTGGCTTTTACCCTCTCGCCTGCTTACTTAACCCCCTTCTCGACGACCCTCGTACGCGTTCCAATTATATTCGCGAACAATCCGAAACTCGCGTATAATTTTTTTAAACAGAAATTTATATATATATATATATATATATATATATACATTTTTTTTTCAATTTTTTTGTTCCCACTCTCACCCCCTCATCCTCCCCAATAATATCGCGATTAATCGAACTCGCCGGAATCAATAATCCTACGCGATATTCGTCACGGACCACTCGCCGATGTAATCCGTCTTCGCTCCGTTAAATCCGACAGGAATTCCACGGTAGGTTAGGTACGTCTATGTCCGCCCGTCCATCTTTCTCGTCCCCGTTCAACCTGATTGTCCGGGTGGAACATCCTGATCGATGTGTCAATATGATCGAAAATCAAAAATACATATTGAACGGCGATTGGCGCAGTAGGTGCGATCGATAAAAATCCAGCAGCAGGAAGAGAGAAAGAGACACGAATATTTGCCTGTCGATTATTTGTCTCTCCCTCTCCTTCCCTTTGCCCCCTTCGAACCTGCCGTAAAAAAAAAATATAATTTTTCCACAAGACTGTACCCGTCCAATAAAATCGATACTTATCGTCGGGCGCGATTTATTAAAAAAAAAAAAGTGAATTAGTCGTCAAAGCAAAGCCTGCAGTAACGACGAACGCACGAAGCTAAAGTTGCGTTCGCAATGCGATATTTTCTCAATGATAGTGACGTCACAATAGCCATAGTCTCTTTCTTGGCCGGTGAGAAGGTCCTGCCCTCTGGATTGTGCGAGGCCTACCGGTTATGTCGGTCGCAATCAAGCCCCATTCACATTCGCGCCAATTAAGAACGGCCAACGGACGGAGGATTCACATGGATCCCATGCCGTCCGTCGGACGTGCCACGCGATAGCGTCGCTTCGTCTCTGCTTTATTCGCGTCCTTGTCTCGGATGCGCGCGCACGTAGCTCCTATCCCTTCTTTGCTTAGCACCCGCGCATGCGCACTAGCTCCGCCTAACGTGCGCGCGCAGGCGCTACCGCCTGACTACACGGCTGTAAGCGATAACGCGGGCGGCTGGCTTCACGTCGCTTCGGCTTCGCGTTACGAGGCTCAGCGAGTCTGGCTAATCGATTTAAATCGCTGTCGATACTCGATCTATCGATTCCTCGACGACGAGCAGGGTTACGATTCGTTACGAATAGTCGAAGCGAGACACGCGTAATCGGCATCTACTCGACCCAGATATTCTTTATTCGCTTAACGACACTTTCTTACCTTGAACGGTCGGCCTTTATGGGTTAGGCTTGGGCTGGGTTGGCTTGGTGGCTCTGTGCTTGGTTACTTATACACCGCGTTAATTCAACGTTTCTTTCGATCGGTTCCACCACGATGACGTCATTCGTATACAAAATCGACACAGCTGGTTAATGGTTGATGGTGAAAAATTATTATTTTTTTTTTTCCAATTCATTCTTCTCTGTCCCTCACGCCTTTCTGTATTTTCGAATGATGAACGCATTTGTGGTTTTGTCGCGACCGGTCGTCGTGATCGTCACTCGATTTGCCATGCAAATCACTTTTCTCTGAAACACGTCATTATGCTGGACACACGCATTGGTCCATATTGGTCCTCCAGCGACATCTTGACGTATTAATATTGGAGATTGGCTATATTGCGCTTACGTATAAATGATAGGTTGGTATCGTTAAGTCGGTTTCTCGTTTTTTTTTTTTTTTTTCTTTTGATATTCACACTGGAAGCCAACCGTTAGGCCTACGTTTTGTTACCGTGATATTCTTGAGATCTTCAATCGCTTTCAGAATTTATTCGTTATCACTCTAATTTATCATCGATCAATCTAATTACCATTAGAAGCTTGACTCATACGCAGATTATCGCTGTCCGAACTCCAACCCCGATAAAATCATCCCTTTTCGTCATTGTTAAATTGTAGTCTGACTATGATTGGACAGTTATCACTATATATATATATATATAATCGAGACCGCGATAACCACAAACTCAAAGCAAGTTTAGGGGTAGTTTCGAGAGCATGGAATTGAAAATATACATACGACAGCCATACAGTATCTAAGGGATGGAAATGAGAGATTAATTAAAATCTCCATTAAACCCAAATATCGTCGAACTTGATCTTTTCGTTCCTATCATCTTTCCCCCCCCCCCCCCCCCACTATTTCTCATCCCTTCTCCCGTCATTCATCCCTCTTCGTCCCATCCTAAATCCAATCCCTCCTACCATCTCATGAACTTAATTCTTAAGCCAGAGGGAGTGCAGGAGTCGTTAAAGTCGGATAGGATTCTAGATTTCTCCTTAATCCAGCCAGTCACCCTATAGACAGTCTCCCGGATCAGTCACTCCCCCCCCCCTCCCCCCTCCACCTTCATCCCCCCATCCGTCACTCAGCGGCAACCCTTCACACAATGGTAACCTCAGCCGTCACACTGTATACCTTCCTCAGTCGCACGAAACTTCGCTCAAACTACGCCCGGTGGCTTCTCGACGCTCCTCTTTACTTGGTCCAGCTGAGCTCATCTCACGCCGGATGCTGCACGTGCACTCTGGGACAGCGTTGCCACCTTTGTTAAGCATCCGTGTTACTTGCCGACGGCCGTCGAGCGTGACTCGTCCCACAGGACTATCTGCCGAGGCTATCGCCTATCGATGCCTTGCGAGTCGCTGAATTCTCTACCCTAGTTGTAGGTATATTTTGTACGTAATAATATCACGTATGTTACACGTATGTTACATATGGGGCTACGCGTGAACGGTACTAAGTTTGTCGAACCTCGTCTTTCCAGGTATTCGGGTTTTGGTTGTAACGTGCAATTTTGTAAATTTCATATATATTTTTTTTTTTTTTTTGATTTCATCCAATCACACGTTATATTATTACTGTGATATTATTTTTGTCCAGTAATTCCGTCCAATCGTGTGTTATATTATTTTTGCAGCAAATCAAAATTACCGACTTCAACTCGCACTTTTCTTTCTAACATATCGTTTTCTGTACTTTTCACATTCTCGCAACAAGTTACCTTGCCACTTTTCAACTTGGGAGGTCACCTTTTTTTTTATCTACGAAATCGATTCGGAAATACCTTCTTACAGGTAACTTCATACCGACTGAGTCCTTCTTATTTTGACGCCCACACATTATGTATATGGTATACGAAATCACGTTACGTATTACTATATATGAATCAAGGGACACATGTGTGCTTATATAATAATAATATCGTCTTGTATCGTACTGTACATGTAAAATATTTTACATGGGTCTGGGTATGTGATGTGTATATATATATAGATATACATTGTAAGTTCACATATGTACAGACACATTAGACCTTGCTGAAGATCATGTGTCATGTAACGTTAAACCATGTGGATTCATTTTGTGTCTGTATATATATATATATATATTTTCATCCCTTTTAATATATATATATATATATATACACGTGCGAGTGTGTTTAGTAGCATAGGCTTAGGTAGCTAATGGAACACGAGGCTTTCGTGGAGCATTAATCCTGCCTGCTGGGAGAAATTGGAGGATTAAATAATAACTATAAGCTGAAGTTGAAGCAACTAGACAGACGTTATTATTTTATGCCTGATTAAAAAGGAAGAAGTGTGTGCAATTTTCGCGGTATAAACGGTTCGTGCGAATTTTACTTCTGGACCGGAGATACGTGTGATTTATAAATACGATTTTGGATGGTCGTGTATATAGATATATTGCGTGTACGATTTTGGCTTCTGACTTTTTTTAAGCTCTTGTTTATCTCTCGGCGGCAGGTGTTTACGTTACCCGCGATTCTGCGGGATTTTTTTTTTTTTTTTTTGGAATTGGATGAAATCACATATGTGCACGTGTGGATACGTGTTTACGTACGGCGGATACGTTTTATACGATTTCAAAGGCGTGCGCGACGCTGCGCTTGATAATTCCGGGCGAAAGTCGTTCGTTCGCTTACTGGTGGAATCGCTCGAGATCTCGTGGTTTGTAGGATTGAAGAAAAAAAAATTTTTTTAAATATTTTCTTGGATACTGAAAATTCGTTATTTTTACGTTCACAACGGCGCGACTGTCGGCTGAGAAATTTTGGAATTTCGACCGAGGTGTCGGCGGGATAAATGTGATTTTTTCAATTTTTTCAGTCAGTCGTAGGTTTCGCTAATTTATGTGGGATCGTCGGTGCTAAAAATTGTGGCGGGTCCGCCGACAAGTGAAAATCTGAAAATAAGACGTAAGCAATTTTTGTAATGTAAATATTTGAAACTGAGATAATTTGCTCGCGGCTCGGTCCACGGGGATGCTGCGCGGTACGCGAATTATTTGGTAAAAAAAAAAACAGTCGAATTGGAGTGACTTTTTTTTTCATTTTAACACGTTGCTCAATTTTTTTCTTCTCGCGACACCAACCCTTGACACCCTAGTGCTTATGGGGATCAGTCGAGCTCGCGGGGACTTTGCAATCTTTTGATACGGAAGCAAATTCGAACTCGCGAGACTTTCGAATGTCAAGTCCACAGTGACTTTTAAGCGCTTTCAAGTCCTTCGCCAAGTCTCGTGAAACTTTCGAGGCGCTCGAAGGCGAACGACTCTGAGGTCCCGCGAAATCCTCCCTCACTTAATTCACCGAAATGATCATCGCGATCTTTTACAACCCCCTGTACTCGGTCTGGGTGGGGTGGCTGGTCCTAGACGTACCTGCGTCTTCCATCCTCTCAGCGACGTCCCGCGGGGACCACGGCTGCGGGAGACAACAGCCAAGTACAGTGAAGAGGGTAAATTGACAGACATCTTCTGGACCCCCCTTATCCCACAGGCTGATCCACGTCATTCGTTCAGTCCCATTCACATAAAATCACTCGTCCAGCATCTCGGTCCATCACGACGACGTATTCCTCAATCAGGATAACGTCGGACCCCATTAACCCCATTTCGAAACGATTGACCCCTGTGTTAATTAGCTGAACTAGAAAAAAAAATTAAGAACCACCCAAACACCTCAGACAATCATTACTCACGGTTATGAGTCCAGGATCCCCGTCAAGAACCGTCAACGCGAATGGACCAGCCAAGCTAGATGGTCTGCCGAAGATCAACTCGTTGACTCCAAATAGGACCAGGGTCTCGTATCATCCATTTTTACTTGTCCCAACCCCATCCAAGCTGCACGAGCAAGTTCAGGTCAGAGTCAAAGCAAAGCACTTTGAACACACTGCTTTACCTTAACGGCTGCTACTGCAACCCGGATCCTAGCACAACCCTCGTGGGAATACCTGGTTAGTTTCTTTCTGGTCCATACTGCAACCTCAGCATCCACCTACTCCCAGGCTCGGCTGGTCGTACGTTGTCAGCTCGTTGCGATCTAAGTAGACCAGCAGGTACTCATCTCTACTGAAATGGGTACTGGGACGCGTCGGGAAGCCAACCGCGAGGACGTTATCGGTTATTGGCCAGGAAAGCCACCCTTCGTCATACCCGTTCATCCTGATCCTCCTCTCGGTCCAATCCCAAGGGTGAAATTTTCGATACATATGTATATACGTTTATGTTCACATAGCAATTGCTATTTACTGTACTAACGCATGTCCAAGGGTTACTTTACTTATGGAGCTTACCTGAAATTTTGGTACTGGGTACGTCAAGCTTCGGTTCTCGCTTTCAGCTTGCACGTATGAATCGACCTTTATGGCGAACTGTCACTGAGGTCATCAATACCCAAGTTTATATCTATATATAACCGTCTGGCTGCGATGAGATTCTTTCACTAGCTAGTAGGTCGGTCTATTACCACCTACCTAGACAGACCCGTTCAACCTGCCGAAATTCCATTGTTCCCGCTCTAACCTCCTTGACGCGTCTCTCTTGAGAATCCGCCTTTACCCCAACAGCTCAGAGTTGATTGCTTCACAACCGCCACCTTCGAGTCAATCCGCCACTGCAATCAATTTCCAATCGAGCACTACGGGATTGCTCGTTAGCACAGGAACGTCGATCCTTTACTTCGCGCGTACTTGTATCCCTGCTCCACGTGGGGAACGCAAGACGGAGGAACGCGGTTTAGGAACGACGTAACCGACAGTACTTAGCCCCGAGTCGAAACCAACCCGGTGAAATTGAATTGATCTTAAAATGCGAATTGCGAATTCGTGGGAATTTTGTCGGGAATTGATTTTTTTTTTTTTTTTTTTTTCTTCACCAAGCTTCGTTTCGAAAATTTATTTGACGGTTATCTTTTTTTTATTAAAAAAAAATTTTTTTTTCACGTCCAAAATTAATACGGACGATCTTCACGGATCGCGCGCTTTGCTTCGTGTTCGACTGGCTTCCCGTATATTACTTGGCCTGATGTCATACGACTGTACTTTCTCTTGCAGTCGTATCTTGGCATTACGTTCTCTTGGGCGCCGCTTGACGCACATATGCATAATAGCTCAATGGCTTCCACCGCAAGTCCGAATCCGCATACGGAAACGAACGACATGACATGCGACCCGTCGCTTTAATAGAAACGGAGAGTCGTCCCGGTGACCGCAGACTTTAACGGCGCACGGCAAACATACGGTTCGAGTACGAGAAATTCAAATACGCCATTTCCTGTCTGGTGAGATTCGACGTGGCGTCTCTGCGTAAGCTGCTCGCGCGGACGAATGCACGAATCGTGGGTTTTAGTTCTCGCGCAGACCGTACTTATTTATACGTCGTCCACCTCGCGCATCCGAGATCTCTTTTCTCGTGGCAAACGTAATAATTAATTATGGAAACACGCACGGAGGCTTTTTACACCCGTGAACCTTTAGCGTGCCGATATTTGTTTTTTTAATTTTTCAAAATTCCTCCTGTCACGACCGTTTCTCTTTTTTTTCGGTCGCGGAAAAATACCCATCTTGCACTCTGGCGCCACGCGCTGCTACCGCCGTACCGCGACGCTGCTGCCAACCCAACGACCGTGGTAGCTTCGCGCAATTACTCGTAGGACTTCTCAACGTGTAACGAAGTCTCGCTGGACGTAGTCGTCGGTTCTAATGCTGGAAAATGGGAAACCCTTAAACGAGGAAGCCGTACGCGACATCCGTGCGATCTAAATTCTCGAGAATAAGCTCGTCGTCTATACTGTTCAGCTTTCTGTTTCGAGAGCAATTGCGTAATCGGCAAGAGCAAGAAGCGCCGAGTGACGGATTTACTTTAGGCTGGTGAAATGCATCTAGTCTGTATGGTAGCCAGCTAGCCGAGAAAGCATAGCCAGTACGCGAGAGGCTGCCGCGGCGTACTATTTTGAACAGTGGATTTTTAGAAATATGGGTCAGACCCTGGCATCTCGCAGTAGGTAAGCCGGTTGGTACTGCAGCCGAGCTTGTAGACGAGCCTTCACGTTGTGCCCGCGTTCAATTCTATACGTAGAAAATCGAAAGAGACCATGAAAACGAGTCTGTGGCTTATTGCTGGGATGCGCAGTAATACCAATATTCGTTACTGCGCATCGGCTGTTGACTGTCAATCCAAACTTTATGTCGACACTCACGAGCTCATCTGGCTAAATAGTTTAGGCGTCGAGTACAAGATACTCGGCACGTGAAACTCGACTTGGTATTCCACGCTCAAGGGCGCCACTGGGATTTTTATTGAACTACATTAATAGACGTACTCGGAACTGGCGGCGCTAGTGTCGCTGGTCATTTTATGGGATCGTTTAGCGAGCAAATGTTCTGTTACCAGTATCTATGGGTTTGTGTATGTATGTGTGTATATATATATCTATATTTATAGTTGGTACTTGTGTACGAGAGCTAAAGCAATTTGACGAGCGACAATTTCACTCTGTGTTGTAGCTCGACGACACAGCCCTCCAGCTCTACAAGGATGGCGATTACGGCGCCTACCTGGATCTCGAGGCGTCGATCAGCGAGCAGCAGGAGGAATTCGAGGGCTTTCAGACCAAGTGAGTAACTGCCTATGTATACATATAGCGGGTGGTCGGCTGTTTCCTGTACGACAAAGCACGAGTATCTCACTCGCGATCGAAAGCCCTCACAATTTAATCGCAAAGGGAAAAAACGACGTCAGGCAATACGAGTAATAAACGAGAATAGGTAAAAATACATGGATTGCCATTTGGAAGATTTGGGTAAAAATCAACTTCACGTATCTCGTGTATTTCGACTCTGTCTGATAAACCACGAGACGTTATTTCGAAGCGTTGCCATTTTTTGGGGGTTGGGTGGGGGTTGATCTCCTCCGAGTATCCACGCTGTTATTAACCGCGTGATTCTTTCCTATTTTCATGGATATTTACGAGTTCACCCTCATTCGCGTTATTACGCTGTACTGCGCATGCGCCTGTGACACTCGAACACCCTTAACGCGTCACGGTATTGCCTATGTATAAAATTAAACGCCACCCCCTTCATCCCTTAACAGTGTTAAATTTACGTCAGCACTCTCGTGTCACCCGCGGTCGCCATTCGTATTTCGATTTTTGTATTTCAAGCTATTTTCATTTACGTCCAATAGCCGTATTACGGGGGTAGCAGACCCACCCGCCACCCCTAGCGTTTAAAATACGTCCGCGGCTTTTACATAGGAACACGTATATCCGATACACGTATGTTGGGTTCAAATATAACGTGTGATAATATATATATATACCCACGCATAAACGCACGCAGGAAACACCGACGGACCAATACGCGCAACCCTCAAACATCCCTTATTCGTTAACGAAACGCGTCGGCTGTTCGACCGCGTATCGTTTTATTCCCTCGTACCTATACGTATATACGGGGTACACGGGGGGCAGAGGCACGGAGTTGCGAGGTTAGTTTGGGGGTTGAACAAATATTTGCCCCGAAGGGTTGGTACATGCTGGAATATTTGAATCGCAGGTATTTCTGCAAACCGCAAAATGACATCATACCCCCACTGTACGCATACGTATTGGTCGACGTTATATGTCTACCTAGCTACTTTCCACGTGCTACACACTCGCGACGTACTCTGTAGAATTTGTTCTCTTTTTTTTTTTCTTTATCTTCCATTGTTTATACGAACTGACACCGCCGCGATTAACCCCCTCGTGCTATGAAAAAAAAATTTCTTTTTTACCTCTGTCGCCAAACATGTACATGCCATTTTATTTCCTCCACCCTCCCTCTCACCTGCGTCCCCTTTGTTATTATTAATACCTCGACACAACGTCAGGGCGCGCCACGTGCCACCGACGATATTGCCGTCGAGCAAAAACGATTTGTCGCCAGCTCGTGATTTCCCCCTGCTCTCACCCCCTCAAAGTTATCGCCATGATGTTCGGCATGCACCAAAAACTACCCTTACGACGGAACCATTTTATCTCTATTCTCATAACCAACCCCCAACTTCACCCTCATCGAGTATCCGCAATGTTTTCTCAAAACCGATCCCCGTCGCCGCCATGTTTGTCTCTCGGTGCTTTTCTCGATAATAATCGCCTGCCCGCGTCTCACCGTCACTGCACTGTTCTTTTGTATCTACTTCACTTTGACTCGCCTTAAACCTCACAAGATACGAACATAACACCCAGTCCGCTTGGATCGCGTAACTCGCATAACCTACCGGCGCCCATGAACAGTCTTAAAGATTTCTTAGCGTCATTGCATAACCGGCTTGTCTCTACTATACCTATATACCGATATGCATATATATATATATATACATACACACCTAAGGACGTGTCGTCAGGGTGGGCATAATGGAAGGCAATATCCGCGAAGTAACGGAGTGCCTACAGACTCTCCCAAGGGTTCAACAACCAGGTACAATAAAGTCGCCAAGCGTTCCTCGTCGCAGCATAGAGCACAGTACGTCCAGATAGATTCGCGATGAGTAATCAGTTTCACTCGTCGCCGTTATCGGCGCTGCGATCACACGGCGCTCAAATACGTACACGAGGTACGCGGCTTACTCCTGTGATGAAGCCACGTGATTCCATCATCGGTATCACTGGGCTCTGAGTCAGAGGACCGGATATGGAAAACCCAAGTAACGGAAGGCATCGCGTCTTTATGTATGGTCGACTTG
Organism: Syrista parreyssii; assembly: GCA_030142615.1. Classification (NCBI taxonomy): domain Eukaryota; kingdom Metazoa; phylum Arthropoda; class Insecta; order Hymenoptera; family Cephidae; genus Syrista; species Syrista parreyssii. The sequence goes on from JARQTG010000048.1 coordinate 57,352, forward strand.
ACCGCAGGAGAAAGATGGAAAAATAAATAAGGCGAAAGAGACTCCTTGGGATATCACGAAGTAAACCATTGTTGCAGCTGTCACCGTCGCCTGACAATGAATTTTATTATCTTCCATTGAAATGTCGCGACTTACGTCATTCCTTACGTATTAATGGCTCGATTTCTTTTTTTCTCGCTCAAACGTAACAACGATAGCAATTGACGAATTTCTTTTATGTTTTTTTTTTTTTCTCTTTACTTTCTGTCACGCACCGTACTATTAGGCTTACTTCGGTATGTGTCCGGTTGGTATGACAGGTCTCGACTGTTCTTATTACTGTACCGACTGGGTCTTACGAAACGTGTACTATTACTCCATGCTGTTTGTGTACAATTTTGTCATTGTTGTATATATATATATATCAGCCTTATCGAATGCTTTTTGTGTGGCCATTGTGCCATCGTACGTACAGCGCGAGTGGGTGACAAGCGAAGATACACGATCCGCCGGATGGCTTCGTAAATCCTAAAAGGGCGGACCTACTCGAGGCCGGAGTGTCGTCTTGAATTTCTTAAGCGTTTTCACGCGACAGCTCGATCGCTTTCAAGGTAGAGGACGAGGACGACGGTGGAGAAATCTGACTTTGAGATTTTCAGATTTCTCGTCTTACAAAGGCTCCGCTAATGGATTTGGTTCCGGTTCCGTTTTGGACTTACGACGTCGAGATAAATCAATCTTTCGATTTTGTCAATTCTTTATTAATTTTTTTTTTTTCTTTTTTCGGGCAATTTCGAATTCCCAACTCACGGGCGAGTCACGGCTGCACTGGTGGCGCCGGTCGTGGGTTAATTGGATCTTTTGAATGGTCCATGGGGGATACGTGAAAAATTTTGGGAAAAACGTTATTTTGATTGGCGGTTTTTTTTTTTTTTAATTTATCATTAATCATTCATATATTAATTCCAACTACGGTATTATTGATTGGTATGTCCGTAAGGGTTATTCATCGGTGGTCTTATCGTCGGTTAATGGACCGAGTGCTTTCGCGGGGTGGATGCTGTTTGTTAACCCTTGTATATAGATCATGGATCATAGATCGTATATCATGTCTCATATTGAACCAGCCTTTGAAACTGTGAACGGCTCGTTTGCTACATTTGGGGCTTGTGTCACGGCCAATTGCAGGAACATTAACATCCCCGTCTTGGCAACAGCTGCGTCCATCCCCTTTGGAGCTACACGCTCTTAACCAAGCGGACACCTACGACTCGGCTGAAAACGACGTAGCAACCAGCTATGCGTTTATTCGAAAAATATGTGGCTCGGTCAGTTTGAGAAACTGAAAAAAAAAAAAAAATTATACGCGGCGACTGATAAGAAAAATCGTTGCTAATCAGCTGGACGTCTTTTACACGTGTAACGTGCAATTTTCTTTTTTATTTCTCACGTTGATTTGAAACAAGAAAAAAAAAAGAAATTAGATGAATTCCTGCTAATTCATTAAAAATCTGCTCGTCGCTCGCTCGGTCGGTAATTTTTTTTTTTTTTTCAAAAATATTACACCAATCTTTTCACCGTCTCTCAGCACTGACTTGCAGTCTGTTTCTGCCCGACCACTCGCGAATCCTGTGTAGTTGCGTATTCCGCGTGGCGTCGCTGCACCCACTCACGGTGAGTCAGACGATTTATACTTCATAACAGATTAGGCCTATGATTGCATCGATTTTATTATTTCTGTTTTTTTTTCCTTCGTGTTGCCAACTTGTTACTTTTTTTTTTTTTTCTATGGTACAACAATACTATTTTTTGACCTGGATTGACCTGGACATTCGCAATTTGCTTTACGCGGTTTTTCTCGCTGTGCGAATACATTTGTACCCCGTTGTGGATGCACACGTTTATTCGGACCTGCTACAACCACCTGAACATGGTTCTGCCATGCGAACCACCAGAAATCAAATGGACGATCTTCAGGTGGTTCAGTAATTCCGAGCTATTCTCAGACGATGCAATAATACCGAACAGCCCTGTATCTACGTAACCATAAAGTATGATTTCTAATAATCGGCCAATCTCTACGCCCGAAATAAACGTCATAGAAACTGGACTTGAGTTTCTATTCGCAATTCGTCAGGATGTCTGCCGGGGACGCTCATTGTCTTATAAATAAATACGCGGTGCCCTGCGCCTCTACGTATTCGTGAGTCAGCCGTGTTTTGTTCGGGCGGCCGTCGCCATTGAAAACCCGTCGCGAATTACGCGGATCGGAGCCTGGCAACAGCTGACTAATTTCACGTTGACATGGATAAGTTTGAAAAAAAAAAAAATGAAAAAAAAAAAAGAAATTTTGGACTTTATCGCAATTTCGTATTCGCGCATCTCCATACGTACATACGTGAACGTATGTATGCGCGTATATATATATATATATATATATATATATATATTGCTCATTGCTCGTTTTGCACATTGCTCACGTATGCCAACGTCTAGTCGATAATTGTTAGTTGTTTTTCGCGCAAGATACCAACGACAAGAGTCTTGTTATAGTTTTTGCTTTTTTTTTTTTTTTTCTTCTCGTTCCTGACTTTGCTTTTTAATACGAGACGATGACGCATCCCGTTTATTTCCTACCGACTCGCAAGTCAGTCGCGACGGCGGCTCGCCGTTAAAACGTTCTTATCGTACGTGCAGAATGGACGATTTGCTCCTCCGGCCTGAAATTCGTCCGACGGCCCCGTCGACGTGAAAAGTTTGACGCGGCTCGCGAAAAACTTTTTACTTCGACGTTACACGCCGAAGTTTTACGTTAACTGGAACGAGCCGAGTTCTTCACGTTTTTGAAGTCCTCTCTCTCTCTCTCTTACTGCTATTATATATATATATATATATATATATATATATATATATTCTTGAATTTTGAAAAGCTCTAGTGCTGTGTGAAATCTTGCTGCTTCGCGTTCCAAGCATTTAACAATAAATAGGATGACAGCCACCGACACCGAGCATCCCTTAAGCTAAAAAATTTTGCTTGATCGACAAGCTAAATTTTGGACTTTGCCCTGCCGCGATTATTCAAAAGTCAATAGATACTCGAGTCACGATAATCGGTTGGGTCGAAAGACAATTTTTTTGTTGAATTTTTCATCTGCCAATTAATAACTCCCGTGGCACGTGTGTAATTAGTTGATTTTTTACGAAAGCTCGAAAAAAAAGCAACCCCCCTCGACGTTTTTGCTCACTGTCAAATTAAGGGTTGATAGTACTTTTTTTTTGCGTTTCTGGAAGCCCAAGTTAAGTTAAACTGTTTTACGAGTCGGGTGTGGTGGCGGTGGGGGTGGGTGGGGGGAGGGGGGGTTGAAGCAAGTTTCCCACGTCACTTCCTAAGTTTTGCCATGAGTAGTTGGTACTGCGATCGAGCATTTGGTCGAGTTTTGTGCGGGAGAAAAGAAAAAAGGGAGGAGCGAAAGAGGAGAGCGAGGAAGCTGGTGGACAAGAAGAAGCTCGCTTCCGCCTCCCTCGCAAGTTTCTCAGACGATAAAAAGCTCGGCAACTGTCGACATACTTTTGGACAAGTTCGAAAGCTCGACGCGATTCGAAATAAGTGGCAGGAATCGTTCGTACGTGCTTTTGGCTTATGACCCGTATGGCGAAATTGAAATCGACTTGTAGCGAGATCTCGAAGAAATTTGTATTTCCCGCCGCGCCAACTTCACTCCGTAGCTTCCTTGTCTCTCGTAGCCGTCACTTAGTCGAGTACGGTAGAAAATATTTTTCTTTTCTTCTCAATCTGTTTTACCATCAAATCATAAAATTCATTTCCACAATAAGGAAGACACGTGTCCGTGCGGTGCTCGTCGCTACGTACTTCCGGCTATAAATTAACATTATATTTCTTTTATTTATTCGCACCCATTCAGACTGCTCAGGACACGTCCTATGCTCCGTACGTATTTTTTAGTTGAATTTTCTTCTAGTCAAAATCCAGAGGGCGCCACTGGGCTGTAACGCGTTTCGGGAAACAGTATTTGCGACTGAAAACCCCTTTAGGCTGAGTTACGTAATTACGGCGGTCGTTATTCCCGCCACGTCATGGGGTTGAAAGTGAGCAAGGGATGCGACTTAAGTACACGGTGGAGGGGCGAGGGGCTCGTGACGAAGTGGGTCTTGTGGGGTTGGACAGGGGTGAGACTCTGTATAGAAAATTTGACAAATTACAGGAAGGCTCGACTCGTTCCGAACATTCGATTTATGTAATTGCCGTAGCGTCAGACTCTATTTGAAATTTACGTTGGAGTTAGGGCAGTGCGCGTAGTCGGCGATAAAATCGCCAGGACCGTCACGTCACTTTATAATCACGACTGGAATACGAGTAGCGGAGATTCAACGAATATTGCGTGTATTAAGAATTTCTGTTTAATGAAAATTCGTTGTTATTAAAAAAAAAAAAAATTGTCGCGTCGTCGCTTTGAGAACGAAGCTTGGCGAACCGGGCGCGTGTGTATTCGCTTTAACGAGCGGCAGGCTTAGGCCGTTAACTCAAATAAGGAGGCGTAAACCGGAATGAAAATAAGCTCGGCGAAGTTTGACTAACTTTTTCAAACTTGCTAGTGGCGCTGAGAGTTCATCCCCCTAGGTTCTCGAATCCCCCGGAATTTTCGTATCTTCCTTGTATTTCCCTTTCTGCTGCCCCCCTCTCCCCCTCCACTCCTCCCTCTCACCCATACCGAGCTTTCGTGGCAAAATGGCTAAGCGTAAAAGCTCCGAGCAGACTCACCACTTTTTTTCTCCTACTTTCCTACAAGCCCTCATATCTTAACTTCTCGCTCCCTCCTGTTACCTACTTTTCTCGCTTCCCTATTTTTCCATTCTTCTCGGCTGCCCCCTGCCCTCCCCACTCTGCCACTTTTCTTTCTTTCTTTTTTTTACCTATTTCTTATCTTTTTTTTTTCGCGTTCCCTCACTAACCAAATCAAAAAGTTTAACGATAACGCTCGCGATCTCCAAGACGTTTCTCAAAATTTTGCTAATGCCGGAATTTCTCACTCTTAGACAATAGCGCGCGCGAACGACACGCGACTTATAAAATCGAGTCTCATTCGACGTATGTTTTTCTCTTTTTCTTCTCTTTCCTTTCTCTCGTTACGATACCCCGTATGCTACGGTGGCAAGATGGCGTCCGTGTACAGCGAACGCGTATATTTATTGAGTCGCCGGCGTACCGATTAATGATAATAACGAAGTTTGCCGAAAGTTCCCGAACGTATCACCTCGTATGCAGCCAAGGGTTACGTAATTTATCGAAAAAGCGTCCGGGTGACGGCTGTGGCGAGACGATGAAACTACGAGGTGGCGACGAGGCCGCGACGGTCGCGACATCTGGACTGAATCTTCCCAACTATAACTGCCGCCGTAAAAGTATTACTAGATTGACGCGCATCCGCGTACGTCTTAGAGTTACGTGCGATTCCACGTCCAATGCATTCAGATGCATTTGTATGCGCTCGGCACGTACGCACCACCGGCTGTTCCAGAAAGACACGATATACATACAAAACCTACCGCGGCAGTCACGATTGAAACAACATGGCGCGCGGTAAGGGTAACAAGGTAAAATTGTACGGCGCTTTGAGAGACGAAAATTTCATCAAATTTCCCAGTAAGATTATTTACTCAAAAAATTGTCCTAATCACGATTTTATCGTCACCGCATCTCCAATGCACTGTTGGCATAGAGCGAAGGGCACTTTTCCTGATCAATTTTGTTTTCTCCAATTTTTTTTTCCAAAATCAAAACCTTATCATCCCTCGGTATTCCTCGTTATTCAACCTGATTTTTGGTCTGTTTTAAATGAATTTTTTTTTCGTCCCATCCTATTTCGCCTTTTTTTTTTTTATTTCTTCCTTACCATACGAGGCTTACCCACACGCTCGTACGTAAACTCAGCTAGGTTATCAGAAACGAGAGCGCGCGCGGTCTATTTGTCAATTACAAGGCAGAAACGATAAATCCGACAGTGCGGCGAGGACGAACAGAACCAGTCGCGGTTTACGCCCGATCTTGCCATATTTATGCGCCACGGGATCCATGATTTATCGGTCGACGTTGGCGTCCTAGCTGGAGCCAAGGCCTCTGCGTCCCGTCGCTATAGGTTTACGCAGTACCTATAGCAGCTATACGTAGTGGCTTAAGCCTGGCCACAACGTGGCTTTCCGGTATCAGTATGCGCTGGCTGGCCTCCGCGTTTCTATATACCCAGCGAACCCTTAGCGCAGGGGTTCCTTTCTATGGCTGTGAACACCCGACTATTTTTCCACGTGTATACACAGCGTGTGTCTATAGTCGATTTCACCGAAGTCCTTGACAGTCATCATGTATACGTTTTACCCACGTGCGTGACACCGAGTGACTGTATATTAGACGCGTTTCGAATTTTTTTTTATTCAAGGGTGCAATTCTACGGCCGACTCTCTATCGGCATCTACTGACTAAGGGTAGTTTCAAGGTAATTACGACGTTCAAAAACGATTCAATCAAAACGCGTACTTTAGTTTATTATCCATATTTCCCTCGTGGCTCTGATCTGTCAGTTCGGTGGCTTCTACGGACGCGTCAGTCTTACTCGAACAAGTCGCTCGCGTATGCAAAGCCAATATTTTTGCTCGCGCTCGATCGTCGCTCCAATCTGTCGCTATATCCGGAACATTTGGAACGCGGCCAAAGCATCCTTTTGCGGAAGATTTGTGGTGGGTTGATCGGGTCCCTTGCACCCCAACCGAGTCTGGCTTCCTTTCACTTAAACGTCCTTCGACGCTTTGGCTCTCGGAATGTCCGAGGATTCAAGGGATCGACGTTCACGTCGGCTCCAGCAGTCAGAACTGATTGCTTGTCAGTGAACTATTTCAGGGTCCATTGATACCTCGATAAAATGACTTATCAAAATTACCTTCATTGATATTCGCCGCGATTAAAAATTATCCGATCATAACAAATATCACGTCATTCGTTCATCATAGATTCTGAATTATATATATATATATATATATATTACCTGTTTCACGCGCTCGCGAACACTCAAAATTTTCTAAGCTGTAAATTTCCGCATTGGTACAGTACGATTCTTCGCTTTCCATTCAAATTGTAGACATCGCCAACTTCAAGTGGGCGGATTCGGTTTACAAGGTGCAAACCTTGCGGTCGATACGATCTTCGGTTGACATGGGAAAAGCGTTCGCGATTCTCGAGAGCGAAGCAGCACGTCGACGTCTGGAGGCTCGCTTCGTGTCTCGAGGGACAAATTGCTTCGTCGGGCTTACCTTTTTTTTTTTTCTTTTTTTCCTCGGAGGGATGGAAGTACCCTCCCCCCTCCCCCCTCCTCGTCTAACTCCGTTATACCACGTTCTAAAATGGCGGCAAGTGCCACGGGCGATGGCAATAAAAGTAAGCGACCTTCTGCAACGCGGGAGACTCAAGTGCCCTTCGCTACTCCAGGCGCATCGTATTCACGTTATTATTATTTTTTCAAGGGTTGATTTCCGCACCCCTTGGTATACGCACGGGGAGATGGAGATTTTATCGAATGTGGATTTGACTCATTTTATCTTTTTTTTTTTTTTTTCTCAAGCTTTCCTGTCTTCTCGCAAACATTTACGCAGGCTGGGCCAGCGTAGGGGTAGTTTTACCCGACTGCGGTACTTGCTTTTTCATTTCCACCCCGCAGGGTCTGCACGTTAATTGGAGATCGTGGAGAAGAAGGAGGTCGTGAGGGGGGCGGGAAGGGAGGTGGTAGAGCAAATTGAACCTAGGGGTTGGAAAAATCGAGAACCAAAAACCCCATCGTTATCTGTGACGGTTGCGGGCTTTTCGTGAAATTGCGAATCGCGAACCGGAGGGTGGCTTTGCAAAAAAGGATGGATTCTACAAGGAATTGATTCCTCTTCAGTCGAATACTATGATTAAGTTAGGTTAGGGTAAACGAAGGTCAAGGGAGATGGTACCCAAAGGGTCGATGAAATAAGGATACGTTTGGTAAATTGAGGGAGTCTTAGGATGTGTGCGGAATTGAGAATGTATATATATGTGATTCACTAACTCGATCTAGATTGGTAGAAGGGTTGTAAAATTTAATAAGGATTGGTCAATTCTTAGGAAGAATTAGGGGTGAGTAGAGTCGTAGAGTCGGATATACCGATTTTCATCTCGAGATCCAATTCTCATCGGATGACGCGTGGCCGATCTCGTATTCACGTGTCCGATTATTTATGCATCTCATTCATATGTCGGTTCAGCCGTTTCTTGTCTTTCGAGTTGACCAGGTATAACCATACGTGAGCAATGTGAAACCTAACCTAACCCGCGTGTCGCTCGAGCATTTTCTACGCTTTCCAAATGCCGCGTCTGCATGACCGACGATTATAAATATGTATAACGGAAACGCGTGTATCCGCAGTGCCCAAGTGGCGCCACTCTTGCCGCGCGGAAATTTCACGTACTACACACTTGAATTCGGCTTATCTCTTCGCTCCCTTGGGAAATCTACGTATCCGGTTGGTCCACCTCGAACTTTTTAAAGCTTAATTCAATGACAAGATGGCGGAGCTTGGTTAATCTGAATTCACAGGTCGCTTCCGCTTTCTGGAGATATTTGCCTCGTACTAAATATTATTCTCTTTGGCTTATACTTCATGGGGACTTTAGCCTCTTTCCGGTCGCTCGATTGTCAGTGGCCATTTTGGCTGTCTTTGGCTTGTTTTTATATATTGGTCGATGATAAACGCCCTTTTATTTTTACACGGTAGATTTTTATCGTGACACCCGACGGCGCCTTTATACTGTCCTTACTCTCGATTCTACTTGATGGCGCTGAGAGCGCGGCGGCAAGTAAAGGAACTAGACGAGAAATTGAGATGTCCGTCTTGTTCAATGACGGTCATTGCGATCGGAATGGATTTTTATTACGTCTTTCTCGCCATCCCTATTTTCTGCAGCGTTTCAATCCTTCCTCTTTCCTTTCTATATACATATAGACTACACCACATACACGCTTCAAGATAGTCTTGATTCTCACCAATGGCCGACCATCCCACGATCAGGGTGTGGCCGAGCAAATGTTAGTAATTCAACCGATAGCTTGCGGTCACGTGGGTCTCCCCGTTAAAAAACCCCGTGAAAAAGGTGTCGATAAGTCAGAACGATAAGACTGTGAATTAAAAAAAAAAAAAATTCACACAAGTACCAACCTAATATCACAATCTTCCACATTCCCCTATACAGTATACTCAATACCCGTATTCACACGGTACAATACCCTAACTATATCCAACTCAACCATAACCATCCTATACCTATGGTCACCAGATTTAAAAATTCAAAATGAATTTTTTTTTTTCAAAAAAAATTGCATAATCCAATTTTCCTACGTTCACTTTTTTTTTTCATCCTTCTCATTCTACCTCTCAGTATCCGGCACGACTTCTCCAGATCCCCGTTCATAATCGACGATCAGAATCGCAAAAGCAGTAACTGGAGGTCGTTAAGGTTATCCCCCATAGGTCCTGGCTATTCCAGGAACATGGAACAACGACGCGTCTTCATTAGCCTTTCATGAATGTTACCCAGCGTACCAACCTAACCACCTAACCCACTAGGTAGGTCGGTACGTCCACCTACATCGTACCCCATGTATCTCCGTACTGTATATATGCATTTACGTACTTTCTATATACACACCGTACTACGTATGTACCCCAACCTGACGTACCTAACCTTCAACGCAGACATAACCAGCGCTACGTGAACGTACGTTGGCATCGCGTAACGTCAGCTACCCTGGGAACCCATAGGGATCTCTGCGGTACCATTTGTACCATCGTACCGAGGATTCTGGTCCAGCTAGCAGCATATTACGTATGACACGATTTACGATAAGCCGATTCGTAAAGCGGCAAGCACGCCCGAGCAGTAACACCCCCTGGCGGATATTAGTTCGAACTAACGCCATCGACTATTCCTCCCAAGTGAAGTTAGGTGATTAATTTTTGATAATAAAAATTGTTGCGTAACTTGAAAAATTTTTACGTATTTCCGACTGATTAGGGAAATTTAAAAAATGGCTTCTTTAAGGTAAAGTCCCGTCAAAAAGTAATGTCAAGCATTTCTTTTTTTTTCTATAACAAACACAATTCACGTATCTATCTCACGTGTGACGTAATGCATATTCGGATTACTTATGTCTATCTATGTACTCGGGTCCCCAATCGACGTGTGATTTCTCTTTATGAAAGTCATGTAAAATCCGTAATATGGTCCTTTTGCGCTACTGCGCTCTTATATATCGCGTAATTACACGCGGGCCTTCAATAAGACTCGCAATTGGTATTGGTAATCATGAGCGGGCAATGTTCGTTTCTCTTATAGCAAAGCTAAAGCCAATCCTCAAGATCCCGCTCTTACCGACACTACAATCCAATTACTAAGAGTCAAGTTTATACCTACACACTCTGCTCATGTTGCGAATAGGAAATGGTCGTAACCATCTTCTACCTTATTGTATAGGTTGTACGTACCTACCTACCTACTCGTGACGTAACGGTGCCGTTCCTTGGACCACTGAGCGGTACATGGGCTGCTCTAAAAAAGTCATCTCCGTCTTAACTGACTCCAGGCAGTCTGTTCCTTGCGACCAAGGATCGGCCGTGTTGTTCCTACGGCCTCTGGTACCTTGGTACTTTGTACGAGTGAGAATATTTTATTACACTAGGGACACGGGAGTCCGGTAAATTAAAAGAAAGTAGGAATATAGCGGGAGTCAATGGAAGTAAGAGAAGGGGAATGGAAAAAAAAAATGATTTATAGAATTTTGTATTAAAAAAAAGATTTTTTTTTTAATCAATATTATAATTGATTTTTCGATTCATTTTTTTTTCTCCATCTATTTCTTGCACGGAAATTCTTAACGAGCTACAAGATGTCACGGCTAATAATGACAGCGACCAACTTCCTCCTTCTTTCCCTTCTCGGCGTCCTGACCTCTTCGCTTTAGCAAGGCGCGTTCCCACGGCGCAGACCAGACTCGGCCTCCATTTTACTGTTGATTACTATACGCCCTCGCCTCGAGAGTGCACGCTCACCTACCCAGTTCAGAGAGCTGGGTCACTTGTTATTGCCTGCAGAACCTTCTCGTATACGTATCATGTGTATCACGTGTGCATAATAGACAACGTATACGTGGTATAAGCTATTAGAACTTCTACACCAGCGCCATCCCACGTGTCACGAAAAGAACCCTTAATGCAATTTATTACGAGGAATACTGTACGTTGACGGGTGTATTCAATATCTTGAGAATTAGACTGCAGCGCCACTCTCGGCCAGCGACTAACTAACCGAACTAATACGTATTAACTACAATATCGGTAACGATGCTTTTGTTCGTGAAATTATCGTCGCCATGTTGAATTTCCATCTACACTTCCTCCACCTCTCGTTCGTCGTACTAGATACGTTTGAGGACTGCTTTGTATGTCGTTGCACTTTTGCCTTTGTCTGTACCAGTCTACGTTGCTTCGTCGTGCTGTGCAGTCTCGTCATATCTTGCCGTTACGCATGGGTGTAACTTTTGTTAATTCGAAAATTCAATTCCGCCATTTTGTCACGTGACGTTCGGCCAACATGGCGCGAGACTGAGTCGGCCGTTCAGTCTAACTAAGTAGGACGGTCACCTGAATACTTGCTGGCAATCAAGTCGCTCCCGAAGTATGGGACAGATGGAGGAGATGGGTATGGCTGGCAGGTACCTGTTCCCCGTCCGTCATTCCGCATCGGACGATTATCTCGCTCGTCAGGGACGCGCGACATCTTTTTTTTGAACGCGCGCTCGAGCCTACTGGGTGAGGTTAGGCGTGCGCCTGATCAGGCTGGATCAACGTTCGACTCATATTGACCGTGGAGAATCCTACGCTGGATTCATGGTAAAACTTTGCTTCTATCTCGTCGTCTACGATTATCTCGTGTATCTTGGACTCGGATACTTATTATGATCTGTCTGTGCGACGAACGGAACGATCTGCTTGTCACGTGCTACCGTAGTGACGTCCAGTGGATTTGCAGGTACCTGATTTCTTGTCAATGGTTTTTCGTTATTTTATTCGAACCTCGATTTGATTTGAGCTTTTTTTCTCTCTATTGATTCCTAATCAATAGAAAAAGTTGGTGATTTTTTTTTTGATATTTTGAAGCTTTGTACTGCCTTCCTTTTTTTTTTTAATCACGTGACCGTACATAGAAGACACGGTTGATGGTCAAAAGATCTTGAAAAATACAGAGGATGAAATTAGGTTAAATTTTTTTTTTCTTTTTTAATGAAATGTGAAACTTCTACTGGGTCGAGTTGACTGTGTCAATGACTGTACTGTTTGATGTACCGGGTGACTTTATTAATAACGGTAGATACGATAAATAAGAATGATTAAAAAGAGCCAAATACAAGATAGGATGGTGATATTTGGCGTAAGGGGAATGGAAAAATAAGTTAAGGGAGGAGAAAATTGCGGGGTTAATGGGGGTTGGCGGGGGAGGGGAAAAAAAAGATTAATTATATATACAGATATACAGTATTAAACAGACGTGGGAAGTACAGAACGAAGATGCACGATTGACGGTTCTGCGTATTTATTAATTTACGAAGTAGCCAAAAGGTGAGGGTAGATTTGTGCGTCCCGGAGGGGTGGAAAAGAAAAAAAAAAAAAATTTATTTCAAACCCCTTTAGAGCGCCAGTCGTAAGAGAGAGTGAGACCCTTCGAAGGGAGAGACGTCCGATAAATTTATTGCGCCAATGTAAAATCCAGTTACGGCCGTCATAATCAAAATGGTGATTAATTAAAAAAAAATATATTGCGTTATTCGTTCGAGTGAAGCGACGTGACGCGAGATTTAATGAGGGGATGATAAAACGATACTGATGTATATCGAACGGGGTGGAATTTTTGTTTTGGGGGTAAAAAAAAAAATAAAATACCAAAGCAAGCAGAAACAGAAGACCCGAGATCAGTTTCTTCTCTTGGGACGCGCAGCTTCCGTATATCCTTATCGCCGGATCGTGGTCCATCGATCATGGTGTCTCTAATGTTTTCTAGGTTGACTGTAACTGGCGCGTAAATTCACTCGAGATTAGCCCCTCGCGATATACGCGATATGCACTTGACAGATCGTCTATGAGGATCCTTTGTAGGTTGTGGGTGGCATTAATGTATCTGTGTTAGACATGTGTCGGTGTGCCGCAAATGTGAGGCTGGTGGAAAAGGAAAGAAAAAAAAAAAAAAAAAATGGTTTTCAAGATTTTAATCACTTTTTGAATTACGTCGACGATAGCATAAGGAGAATAATTTGTAAACGCGCACCTCGTTGTGCCGTGCAATCGTTATGTCCACGTGTAGCACAGTGACAGCGGACGAATGTTATTAGTTATGAAATATTTGACAGCTGTCAAAATATCAAAATTAATAGCAAGGGTAATAACGGGGATAATTTGTTTTAAGTCAAATTTTCGAAAAATTTCACACGTACAAGGGTGTCTCGTTCTTGCGGTTAAATTAACGGTCGTCGTATTTGTGTGCGTCGACGATGTGAAATCTCAGATCTTGGATCTGTCGCTGCGTCATGGATGATTTGTTGTCACGAAATCCGGAGACGAAGCCTTGTACAGGATCTGTAGGATCTATAGGATCTATAGGAGACAGGATATGGATCATTCGTGCGAGACGATCAGAATGATTTACACCGTATAGATCATTTACCTTGGTCCAAGATCGATCAGCTGACTGTACGTGGAAGTAAAAATAAATATTTATACCACCCTCATTTCGGAGGGATGAAAAAAAGTCGAAAAAAGGTGGAATATAAGAAAAAAAAAAAAAAAAAATTGAACCCACTGGTTTTCTACCAAGGGTTGTAAAATTGACTCGAAATAAGCATCGGTTCGCGTCCCGACTCCAAAATTCGTCCAGGGACCAAAAAGTCTCTATGCCCTTAGTCTCTAAGCTCCCAGGTGGCGCCTCGTGTCGCTACGTCATAAAATATTCATACACGTCCCCGTGGCACTTTGCAAGCGCAGCGATAACGCGAAGGTAAAAGAAAAAAAAAAGGAGCCAAAGTCAAAAAAAAAATTTCATCTTCCGCCATTACGCGCTCATTTTTATTTCCCACAATCCTTTTCTCTCACTCTTCTATCAATTCCCGCCGGACGGTTCACAGACTGACTGTTGGTACCACTGACGTCATATTTCGCACCATACGAAAATCGATGCATTTACTCCCACGTGTAGCCCTGAGTGCAAGTGCAATTTTCCCCCATGCAATTCCTCCATATGCACTCACAGTATATCGTAACATATACACAGTGCGCCATTAGCACGGGAGTAACGCGCATGCGCGTACGCGAGATCGAATAATTGACCTACTAATAATTCTTTCCCTGACTGTACTAACTATTAATACTATTAGTCGAAAGTTGCCCCAGCTGGTCCATGCTGCGATTCTACCCCGCGCTGCTTATACATACATATGTATATAAGCACACGGTAAATGCACTTTTCAAATGTACGCATGTAAACGCGCATCCCATACACTCGTATGCAGAAGTGCATCCACGGTAGAGCAGAATGCAACAAAATGACTCACGGCGCAAATAGACCGCCCACTCGGTCCAGTATTTCGTACTATAAATAAGCTAGGGATTTGCCGTTGTAAATATTTGGATCTTCCCTGCCCATTCGTAACCAGTATACGCGGTGGCTATTGGTAGCCATGACACGTTATAGCAAGCCAACCGTTCTTACGAGGTTATCTGCCATCGTCTACGCCTATTTCAGAGCCATTTATCATTTCGCACATATAAAGAATAATACGAGTAATTATTCGGTCTAACTTCCCGCGTATACGAACGCCAATGGGTACGGACAGAGCAGTATGGTTGGATACGACGCGGATAGAAGAATCTAGAAATTCCAGGCGTTTTCTTCGGCGACGTCGTCTGACCCATTGCGCATGCGCCAAGTGCAGCGCGCATGCGCGCCAGCGGACGATTCTGTCACTTCGCTAATTCTACGACGAAACACGAGCGTCGCTTTGATTAGGAACTGCTGGCTACAGTACTGCCATCTGTGATAAGGTTAATTTCTACGTACGACACCTAACCACGCGCTTTTGTATTACTGTAGCTTATTCTGTATTGTCGTTGGCACTAATGTCTTTGCGATAACGCGAATCTGGAGGGACGTAACGATGGCGGCCTTGAGCTTGTTTCCTTCGACTTTGCTTCTCGTGTCACTGGCTCGTTTCCTGACGGCGTTCATTGTTAGTGCGATAATAATCCTCGGGATCGTTACTACTATTGTTGTTGTTGTATTTTTGTTGCTTTCGTCAGTCGTTATTTTAGAAATTTTTAGTTAACATTTAACCAAGAGAATTTGGTGTTAATTGTAAGAACGTGGGTCTATCGTTTTTTTTTTTTTTTTTTAATTCGAACAAAAAAAAATTGTCTTCTTGTCCGCGCTTGTGCAATCGCCGTCTGTCGCAATCGCGTTAACATTTCGTCGGTAAAGTCGTAACCGTTAGGTGCACGGATCGTAACACGTATTTTCGTGCGTTCACAAAGTTCGTTTTCTTTTTCTCATTTAAGTGCCCTCTTGACACCTCCCACGTGTTATTCATTTGCATGCTGCGCTTCGACCGGAAGGAAGGAGATGACCGGCATCGTACGCGCGTGCGCAGTAGTACTACTGGCGCGCTCTCGTGCTAAAAATAGTAACAGGCGCGCACACATGTGTCACGGGTACGTGAGGGAATGAATGAACCGAATGGATCCAGAGCTGGAGAAACGTTTACGGGGGTAGGGGGGGGGGCAGAAGGAGGAGGGGAGGGTACACGGCTACCAGTCTCTTGTGCAAGAGAAAGATAAAGAGACGGAAGACAAAAAATATATATAAAAGTCAATACCGAAGACTCGTCGTACGTGAAGTCGACGCACGTATATTCCTTTTCAAATACGTCCGCGCACCGCTTAACACTTTAGATTGTACTGTACGTCGCTATGGACACATTGCAATTCCTTCCTGTCATTCATTCAGTCGCATAAGCGACTAGCGTCGTACAGGCGCAGTGCGTGGAGTCTAAGCGTGGAATTGCATTGGAGGATTAAAAAAAATTTGTTTCTTTCTAAAGGTACCACGTGTTAATTTATCCGAAACAAATTATCCATCACTTCGCGGCAATTCCACAATACACCATAGCAATTCCACTCGCAGTTGCGGCAATTCCAAGAGACCTCGTCGTGAACTCTTGCGAACTTTACTCAGGGACGCGTCCGAGGTATGAAATTCCGTGCAATTCCAAGACACTTGGAATTGCGCGGAATTTCTCAAACGACAATCTCCAAGCGATGCTCGCTGATACGTAAGGGATCGGTTCAGGTGCAATTCCAACAATTTACAGTGGCAGTACCGTAGCTGTATACACGTGCACACGTACACGGCAACCATGGTACATGACCATATTAGAAATATCCACGAAATTGCCAATGTAATTGGTTATCCGTACAAGACCTTAAGCTTCTTATCAGTATGTGCTATCGCGGTATTACCTACTCGGATCCTTTACAACGCGAGTATCCTCAACCTTCTTTTTACCTTTTTAGGTTAGCTATCCCCTTCCTCTTTCCGCAACCTTTTTTTTTTCCCCCTTACCTTCCTACCCTCTTTTATTACATTTTTCTTTCCACGTTATCTCAACCAACCACTACAGTCTCTAACCCCACCCTACCTACCTCTCTCTCATACCACCACGTGTAAACGCATCTGCACGTGTGTCTGTTACCTACTTACTTGCCAGTAGTTACGAAGGCGGATACTCGGGCAACGAATCATCCGTCTGCAACAGAAACCCCAAGATACCTATCTCCTTGGCTAACAACCAGAGATTAACGAGTTGCATTATCCACCATCCACCCTTGTACAGGAAATACGCTCAGGTGCCTAGCAACGCACTGCACTCACCTACACGTGTGCACAGACGTGTGCATCTGCATACGTAATATGCATTCGCGTATGAGTGTCGCTCAGAAGCTCTCATAACTTAACGTAAACTAACGCTACTGTATTTTTGACTGAAAAAAATGACAAATGAAAAAAATACTTCGTATACGAATAAAATTGCGTAAGAATATTATAATTAGGTAAACGATCTTTTTTTATTCATTTAAAAAAATTAATTTTCACTTTTTTTGCCCGGGGGTAATTTTCACGTATATCGTATTGGACTTTTGAAAGAATGCCAGAGTTTTACGCTGACTGATCTGTATATTAATTCTGTACACATTGCTGTTATATGCATATGAGCTTAGGCAAGCGTGCACGCACACGTGTGTTGTATGGTATACGTCATTTTAAATCTCCCACCATTTCTATTGTGCTGCCCGAGAAAGAGACGAGAACTGCCGCGAACAAGAAGCCATCCGGTCGAGTCAGTCGCCGTTTAGACTTCGACTGCGTTGGTCGGTCGTGCGTGATATAACGCGAGTGCGTGTGCGTGAGTGCGCGAGGGTCTGCGCTTAACGTGGTTCAGTGTATTTTTATTTTGCTATTTCCTTCTCTCTCGCACACACCCTATCTCCAGTGACACTCATCCCCCTCGTTTAATTTGGACCCTTAAATCCCGACTGCGCCTCGTTGACCCTGTTATCAAAGAGGGATGCTGCTTTCTGGACCAGGATCGAGAGCATAAGGGTGAATTCCTCGAGGATCGTCTCTATCTTGGGGTGAAATTCTGGACCAGGGGGAGGAACAATTATAACAAAGATATACTAATTATATCTTGGTTACGTCACGTGTCATGAGACTTGCTCCGGATATGCCGCCGTATAGGTAAATTTGTATGCATTTATTTTTGCCCTGTACTGTACCGGGCTTTTTTATTTTTTTTTACAATTTTTTTTTTTTATTGATAATCATACAGCTTTTTACCTCGACCGGATATGAAATTTTGGTGTGGGATCGGAGATTCTCTTCTCTTGATCTTTTTTACTTGCCGTAATTCTTGTGTGGGAATATAACGACTGTTGATGACGCAACAGGTGCTGGCCCGATGCACCCACCAAGTGCATCTGAATAATTGCAATAATTACGCGCTGCCGCGAATCTATTATAATGAGTGCAATTGACGGGTCTGTTACGCAGAGATGCCTATTGGCCTTCTATGTGCGTTGTGTTTACGGAAATATTTTGGAAAATTCCTGGCTCTTTTCTCGCACTGTACTATACGGTAATTCCGTACGTAAGCGCGTGGGCTTAACGTATGTTACGAGTCACTTCGGTGTGGCACGGCGAGTAAATGAGAAAATGAGTAGCTGAACGGCTGTACATGTTTTTCGTTCGAGTAAAAACACCGGTAGCGATGTACGTTAGCTACGTACCTTAATTTACGTAAACGTACCTAAACCTATCAAAATACACCTGAATGTACCTAAACCTATCAGAATATACCTAAATATACCTGAACGTACCGAAACCTATCAAAATACACCTGAATGTACCTAAACCTATCAGAATATACCTGAACGTACCTAAATATACCTGAACGTACCGAAACCTATCAAAATATACCTGAACGTACCTAAGCATACCTAAATATATCTATAGACGTACCTGACTATATCTAAACTTACCTAAACGTATCTACGTGCCAACGTATTAATACATAGCCATCTAACAGGCTGCCAGTCTATCTTCACAGTGCATAACGTTACATGAGAATATGCTTCCTTGACTTTCACTTATGTTGTTATGCCTGCATATATATGCAGCGTGATTACAAGCGATGACTCGACTTGACTCAAGTCGAAAGACTCGATGAGATGACTGACAGAGTCATTGCCTGCGTGCCTATAAGGAGTCATTGAATTTTTTACCATATCCAACGTTATCCCCGTGCATCGACGCTTGCGCAATCTCAAAATTGATTAGTATCGATTTCAACGACAGTTGCCAGTCCCTCGTTAATTAATGATTAAACAAATTAATTTTTTATTTTTAATTTATCAAACTCCTGTCGTTATCACTCACCAGCAAGCATCCTACAATTTTTCTCATCTTCCCTCGTCCCTTCTCGCGTCTCCTCGCACGCATGATTTTAACGCGCGTACCAATTAAAGGGGTTAATTCTTAAATGATTTATGACTCGTGGGATAACGCGCCTATTAACAATTGCTACCAAGAGCCAATCGTTACGCAAGGGCACCAGCGTATCCAATGACTATTTAAGCCTGTCACTCTGTAACAATGATCTTTTACACGCACACGTGTATCCACCGTAAACAAACGCACATGGCGATAACAATTAATTAATTTCGCAATCAAAAGTCACGGTCGTGTCTTATCATCGGACGTAATGTCATAGGTCACGAAATCGATTGGTACGAATTAACATCGAAATTAATAAAAATATCGATCGCTCGATCGATACGTAATTTCTCACGATCATCACCCCTCATAATTTACCTGTCGTTTTGCCATGAAAAAACATTTTTTCAAACATTTTTTCAACAATTTTTTCAAATACCTCAACTCCTTTTTAACTAATGTCGAGACTCTTTCGAAATTGACGTGCGGTTGACATGTGTGTACATGTGTGACATCCGCGTATGTCGCTTACATGGGAATATTGTATACGGAGTAACACGTGTTGGTATATGTGACATGGGCGTATGTGTCACGCATACTCTGGCTTCGTATTTCTATACTGTTATCCTCTGTGCTTTCGTTTCTCCTATTCGATTACATATGTGCTGCTTTTTATTCGATATACAACAGTGACTCGCGGGATTGCAGTTTGCTTTGATTATTGTTCAACGCAACTTGTTTTAAATCCGAGCAAGTCGATTGGCCTATCTTGATTTCCGCTTGGGGTTTTGTACCTCGAGACAAGACACTGTGCTTTAGATAGTCGGTAGTTCTTTTTTTTCTGTTCGTATTAGCCACGGGCGGATATGAGATTGAAAATTGAAGAAGATTGAAAAGAATGTCATTTCTTGGTCAATTTTTTTAGGGCCTTTTTTTTTGTTCTCTTTCATAAGACCGTGAAATTTTTGTAACTTTTTTTTCCTTTTTTTTTTCCACTGCCATTTTCGAGTTGATGCAATTTACGAAATTTATTACCTAAGCAAAATCGAACTCGTATATAGTGTTAATTAATCGACTCGGAATTCGTCGCGAATTTTCAATTAAATTCGTCATCCAATTTGTTAGCGACCAGCTGCCTGTTGCCTTGACGATCATTTTGGCAACGTGTTCCGATACCTCGGCTGGCAACTAGGGACTTTATTTCCGTCCACAAGGGATCTTTAGCGCGGTTGCGTTTTGCCATGTATTCTCGGATCGTGCGTGTCACACATGTATATATATATATGCATGTTATTTACGTGAAAAGAAAATGCTGCAACGCGTATAAATAAAACTACTAGTTTCGCAACAGGCACTGTTACCAACCGTGCGTATAAAAAGTTACCAAATGACCAAGAGCGTGATAAAATAAGAAAAAATTGATATTACGATAAACAATCCACAAAACCCTATAAAATACCGTATTGAAATAATAATAATAATTGAAACCAAAAAAAAAAAAAGGAAATTTTAATCAAATCCTCAATTAATTATTCGTATTTTTTCCCCTCTTATCACATCTCCACCCAACTAATCCAATTGTACGGAAGCATTGAAAATTTCATAAAAAAAAAAAAAATTCCCAAAATCAATCCAAAGTGTCAATATCAAATTTCCGCCAATTAAACGTTTCCCACAATTGAATCGGCAAACCCGTCCAATCGCATCACAGAAAATCACTGCACCTCCCGCACCAGTCTGACCAATTTCATCGAACCAATTTACAGCCCCCTGATTCCGACTCCTTTCCCCCAGGATTTATCGTGGCCGCCAGCACGCAGCTCGATTGCCAATTTCATCCCGCAGTCACCGCGAGACGAGAAGAAAAAATCCTAGCCATTGCCAATGGCACGTATAAACATACATGATGATTCACGTACCCCTATACACATATACACGTGCACGGATACAAACACACTAAAAATTTAAATACGAACAAAAGTCCCTAGACGCTAATAACTGACAACACCAGGCAAAGATAACGACACACTAACAGATAATAAAGAAAAAGTATCTTATCTTCTTCTCACGAGATCAATCAGCTCGTACAATGTATATACAATCCCATACTAACATAACACAAAATATCCTGAACCCAATGCTCACTGAACCATATATAAGCCACAACAATGGACGTCAGTCAATTTCTTATCCACCTATAATTCACTTTATTATACACACATATATATATACACTATCATATTATATATCTATATACACCAAAGGGTTGCCCGTACCGAAATTGATCATCAATACGTTTGAGTCAACGAAGGCAAACTTCAGGTCGTAGATATATATATATATATCTTCTTGTTCCGTCTGCTTACTTCACAGCTCTTACCACTTAGCGTCCAGCCTCCTGCCATCTTCCCTCTCATCGTTCATCTCTCTCGCATCAGCCCAACAATACGTCCTACCGTTTCCATCACTTTCTCTCCCGGAACTTGAAGTCTCTCATTATCAATCACCAAGTAGAACCCTGACGCGATATCGCAGAGCCACCCAGTGAAGGCAAACTGTCCGTCTGAGCTTTTGCTTCTGTTTTTGTTCCCGCTTGCTCCCGTTTTCTTGCTTAGGCTCGGAGCCACATCAAAGCACTCAGCCGCTAGGGTGCTTTGCCCCAGGGCCAATGCAAAAGGTGTCAAGGACGTCGCGAAGAAGATTCCTCACGTAACGCCTACGTGAACTCCTCACGGTTTCTCGATCGGACGTCTCCACGCTCGAACAGCATCCGACACGTTTATTGGCTCCGATCGAGATTCGATCCCATAGACTGTTTCGTGGTTCAGTCTTGCGAGAAATTCGCAAGATACTCAAGGGAGCCGTCGGGGACGAATCTTTGGTTTTGTTTTTATCGAGCGAGACAGTGGGGGTGGTTTTTTAGACATCGAGGTCGACCGGCGTGACGTCATCGATCGAGGATCGATCGAATGTCTTGGTGCTGGTTTAAGTTTTTATCTATTTGCCAAGTCTGATCTAGCAGTTCCTGTCCGACGACCCCGGTGTGACGACGCCGGGCGTCGTCCCTTTCGTCCTAAGGAAATAAGCACGAGGGGCCATGTTAAATGGGACGCCTAGTGGATTCGTGTAAGCATCTTGCATCTTTTTTTTTTTTTTTTTACGAATGTCATAGTAGTCTGAGGGAACGAGGGTCGAGGGTGGATAACAGGGGTAGATCGCTAGGGAGGGACGACCAGACGCTATATTGGTTTTCCGCATTCAAATTGTCGGGTTTTACCGCGCTTTTATTTACATGGGAAACACAGCCAAGGTCCCTGAACGGATATAAGGGAGCATGAAAATGTATCCGGAATTCAGGGTGTCGAAGAGCTGACGTTTTATCGCTTTGAAACCTCAACGCAGGGTTTTGTGGATGATTAATTTTTATTTTTTTTATTTTTTCACTCCACTTCCGCCACCCCTCTATTTTTTTGTATTATTATTGTTACTCTTCATCTTCAACTTCTCTCCAGGCTCCATCCACTCTTCAACCCCCCCCCCCCCCTTCTTACCTATCATGTTGATACCAGACTCACTTCTGGCCTTTCTCTCCACACGAGACGTCTTGTCTTTTTTTTTTCTTGTCCCCCCCCCCCTCTTTTCCTTTTCTCTTTGTCTTTCTTTGTTTCTTCCGTCTTCTCTCTTTTTTTTCTTTTGCTTCTTTCTTCCTACCCCTCTTTCCTCCCTGCCGCTACATTCGTCGCTTCCTCGAGGTCGCATTGTCTTCGCGGCGAGTCGTTCTCAGGGACGCGTGGGAAGGTTCGCAGGGGCTTTAAACTTTAAACTCGAGCCGGCAGGCACTCTAACCTAATTTGCCGAAGTTTACCGTGCAAACGCACGGGTTTAATTAATTAAGTAATTACGACGTCGACGAAGGCCGCACAGAAATGAAATTAATTTATTATCGTAATTAATTGCGTACCACTTCTTCCTCTCGTTCATCTTCACTCGTCCTACTGTCATTCTTTTACGTACGTTACGCCGTCGCATTTCGGGTTACCACGAAAACCCGGGAATCCCCCTTTTGTTTGACTTGAGAATTTTCTCGCGATCCGAGCTAAAGTCTCAGAATTATCGGCCCTACGTTCGAAACAACCACGATGTACGTTTGGCCGTCAAAGCTTGGTAATGCTGCCTAGGGACTTTTTTTTTTTTTAGTATCTAGGGTAAAAAATGTACTAAGTAATTTTCTTTTTTTCAGACTATCTTATCTTCGTGGGTAATGTTTCATTTGAAAATTTTTTTTATTTCTTAATGTTGGTACACTTTGAATTGTAATTACACTAGAATTTATTTCTTTTCTTTCGTTTTCTGTTACAGCCGAAAGAATTCCATTGTCCTGCGGACTCAGCTATCCGTACGCGTCCACACCATTATCGGTAAGACAACACACGACTTCCTCCCGCGATTTTCATGTGATATAACGTTCGCGCTTAGCTGGCAAAATTATTTTGCACTATGGTTTCGCATTTCGGATTGCGACGATTGCGAGTCGAGTCGGATTCTAATTAACGAAAACAAGAGAAGAGACTGATTAGTTGACAATGCAAACCGTGATGGGTAAATAGATGCAACTGATGTTATTGATGCATCAACGCGCTTTGATACGATTGATACGTTCGATCTGTATACGTATATCCTATATCATATATCCTATATCTAACATCCTATGACACGTGCATGCAAATATGGGCTAATAACGCAAATTTGGTAAATTATTGAACTTTACGATGCTCTCCATAAATTGCACGGCTAAGAAAGTAGGGTCAGTATGATGTATGAAATCGCTTCTGGCGATTCCCTCGGGTCAGTAAGGTACAGGGAAAAATATCTGGCACGGGTCAGCCGTGGGGGTTGGTAATATACGTTGGTATCGTATGGGGTAGCTGCTGTTGAAAAATTTGCCATAAAAAAAAGTGCCGGTAAAATATGTACTGGCCGAGATATGATTTATTCAATCAAGTAGAAAAGACCCGACATACGTCAGACGTGCTTAAAAAGTAAACCACACGAAATACATGGGATTCAACCCGTAACGTTATTATAAGTCACGTACGTGAATAAGAATACTATGCATTAGACGTATGTAATTTTTCTTTAAATTTCGTTCCTTCCACAATTCACGAACTGACGAATCAATAGTGTCTGGTTATACACTGTTATAATCCACTGCTACTGATTCAAGAACACCCAATAGGTGTTTATCCCATAAATTCATAAAAAACGTCAATGTCGTTCTGGGCTATCGATTCGATTAGAAATTCGCGAAAAACGTATCTCTCGTACGTTTGATAATTGGATAAATTAATATTGTCGCAATTCACGGTAACTGATATACTTGAGTAGCTAAAACCGCACTAGACAGACACTTGACGATTGGCAACGCAAGCGAATGCATTTGGAATGCAATAATTGCATAAGTGCATAATAAAAAATTTTACTATTAAACTTTTAACCAGTGCATCGTTTTAGTTGATAGTCAAAGAATACAATATAAAAATATCGCGAAACGGTACTTTGTCTCGGTCAAGTCCAATTCAGTGGTTACGTAGCTATATATACCTGTCGGCCATTTTGGTACATTGAACCCCATTGGGTTGTCAGGGTCCAAGAGTAAAGCGATGATAAAAGGGTTAAAAAAGGCGAGTTCGCCAAGCGTCGAGGCATTTTACATATTTTAACGGTTCCAGCATCTCTCAGCCATGGAGCCCAGTTGGTTTGTCTGCTCTCGGCATTTTCTTCCCTGACGTTGCTGCTTCTTCAGCTACCGCTGCTGCACCGGTGCACCGGTTGCACTTAGCTATGCATCATGCAAGAACGTTGGTTGCATCTTGCATTTGCTGCACCTGCCACACCGCAGTAACCAGATCGGGAACCGAAGAGGAGTCTGCGAATTTCTTAGCAGACTCAATCTGGATTCGATATATATATATATATATATGCATATATGTATATGTATTATGTATGAATAGATATATAGGTAGCATAACCAACAGCACGTGTCGAACTTATGAATATGTTAAGTGACTATAGCTTGTTACCAGTGCAGTGTATAAATTTGGGAAAAGATGAGATGACCAAAAATATAATTAATTAATACAAGATCAATGTTGATCGTATTCTCGGTATTAACCGAGATTGCGTTAATTAAATTTAGAGGAATTCACGAAGCAAAGGAAAAAGTTGCTCCAACTATTTATCAAGTATTCGCCAACGAAATTCCCTAGGGAATTTCCACGTAGTTGCCAAAGCCCTCGGGACAGTCTGACGTCTTCCTAGATGCACGAGGTGCTGCATTCTCGAACCCTTTAGGATGCACCAGGATGCACCGGAAAGCGCGTGGGTGAATCGACGAAGTGCAGGGCCGTACAGCCCGGGGCACCTGGGACCGCTATTCTTAGAATAAAGGGGGGCAACATCTTGCTACCTTCTTTATCAGGTCCACCTCTTCTTCTCTTTTTTCTTTCTCTTTTATTCTTCACTTCTTGTACACTCTTCTTCCTAGGGACTGGTGCCTCCCCTCCTGCCCCCACCCTCATCGCCCTTGGCCTCTGCACCGAGCTCCTAATTACCTGCGTCTCCTCGGCTTGCTTACCAATACTGCAGTCGGATGCACATGCACCGCGGGATGCATAATGCATCGGGAGATTGCGTGATGACCAACGATTATATCGCTTTCTGGTAGTTTTCGCAATTCCAATTCCTTTCCTCGAAGGGACCCCTTGAATCCAAAAATGCATCGAGTGGTCCCAATTGCACTCGGAACAGGTTCTCCTCTCGATACCAGTACACCAAGTGCATCCGCTGCACTTTGCTTATAGATTTCAATGCAGTTGAACCTGATACATTCGCTTATCTCGAATTCCGATTGATTCCACATGATTTTATTTTTACTTGCATTTTTTCTCGTTTCTCTTTCTTTTCATTTCCATTTGTTATTTTTACAATAGCCTCAACAGCATGTATACATATATATAGGGTACGTATAGTCGGTCCACGTGTTCAACGTGATTTTTTGACAGGTCAAAAACAACCAAGTCTTTAAGCAAGGCACGCGTGTCAGTGCACAAAGTGTTTGTCGCAAGTGCATGCATACGTATGGTGTTGCGCTAAATATATTTTATCTCTTAACATACATTAACGTTACCTTGCGTAAAGTCACGTGTGACTTTCCAAGGATTGCATTGACTTAGAACTGTCAAAGGGACACGTGGAACTCCTAGACCCGACTGTACCTACGCGAACGGATGTCGCGTTTTCATTTCGCGCGTGCACCTCAAAATCCAAAAGCCAATTTCACACTAGCAAAGTAAATTACCTCGACGGTTACGTACAGGTACACTCGGTCCAATAAATAAATAATTCAGTGGAAATTTTTGCAGCGCACGGAACTTTACGATAAATTCATAGAGTCTAAGGAAGCCGATCATTATCGTGCTATATTACTTAATAGCTGCAAGACAGCAATATGGCGTCCTTATGCTCTTTTATCTCTCTCTCTCTCTCTCTATCCTTAACTAAATTCTCCGTCGATCGTAAAATTATACTAACCACTTTCTAGTTTCTCCTCGCGTGGGCTTCCGTGAAGTTGGCTGCCTATGAACCTGCATTACCTACTGCCACAGAGTTCCCTTCCCTCTCTCTAACGTAGCGTCCCTCTTTCATCCCCTCCACACCAGCTCGTCATCTCACTCAATTTTTTCTCCACCCTCAATTATCTCTCACGCAACCCCTAACTATCCACCACTTCCGTTATGAATTACAATCACGAGGAACGAGCAGACCGGAAGCCGGTAGGTAGGCTGCCCCTATAACCACCTAACCTACTGACGACTAGGACCACAAAGAGGAGGATCCCGACCGGAATGATTTATCTCGACTTTCCTCATATTTTTACCTCGATCCCCTTCGCGTCTTATCGAGCTAATTTACGAACACATTTCACGCCTGGCAGTCATCCTCGTATCGATCGACACTATGAGCCTATCGGAAGTATCAGCCAATCATTTGGGATGCTAGTAGATACATTGACGTATAAGACAGACATAGCGAACCAGGCAGCCATTGGGTGTTGTAAAAAAAAAATGAATTTTTTTTTCACCCTTTCTTTTTATTATATCTGCATTTTTTATACGTCACTGTATGCATGCATGCGACTCGTACAGAGTTGCACTTGTCGGCTATAGGAGATTCGATTTTTTTTTTTCTCTGGCAGGGACGTAGAGAGCGTGGGAATGACGCTGAATTGAAAACGGATGAAAGCCAGCAGTAGGCAACCTAACGAAACCAAATGAAATTTTGCTATTAGCGATGCACTCGTGTTACGATGAAAGTACCAATCGTAGGGGTGGTGGTGATGGTGGTGGCAGGTATGGTAGCAATGATACCTGGAGGGGGTGGGTGGTCGAGAAAAGGGTTGGCAGGAATGACTAGGCATAACTTCATATGTGCACACACACACACAGACATTATATGGCCTTTATGGAAATTTCCCGCTAATAAAATTAAACCCTGGATTAATTACGACCAGCGCTAATTTCAACCCACCTGTTCTTTAATAAAAAAAATTAAAAAGAAACTAGTAGAAGGGTAGAGAAACTAAATGATATAAAAAAAGTTTATACCTCAACGGTGTATTGCCGTAGCACCTAAGGGTGGTTAGGAAGGGTGCACGAGGGGTAGGAAAATAATTCTGTACCGGAATGAAATGAAATTGTGGAAAGAAAGATAGAAAAAGAAAATGGCGCGTCATGAACGATGACGTAATTTCGTCCAGACCCTTATTTTTTGCACCCCCCACCCCACTTTTGTATCCTTCCTCGTCGACGCTGATTGGTTCCGCCGACTAGCTTTGAGGGTTTGCCAATGATAAGGGTAGTTTTTTTTTTTTTTCGTGGCAGAAACAAAACGGCTCGCGCTTATTTCTTTTTTTTTATGTTCAACCCTTCTGTCTTTTATATCATTTTCAAAATTGAACCCTTCACTTTTGTGTGGTGTAATTACTAAAAAATCGTCTGATACGTTATACTGGCTTTGGACGTTTTTACTTTTTTTTTTTTGCACAGTGTAACCAAGTCTTTTCCCACTACTGTACCATCCCCTGTTGCATACGTCATGTGTACTATATGTATATATTATTCGCAAAGAGACTCAAAACCAGTCGGACTAGTGGACTCGTAGGAGTGACTCGTATGTGTATACCAAAGGCGGAACGAGTATATTTACTTTGAACGAGATTATAGAGCCGCGAGCTAACCTGTACGTCGAACGCTGCTCATACGAATACGAGAAGGAGCGAGTTGAGTTCGTTGAAATATTTTACAGCGAACAGTGGATTTTGAATGGAGTAAAAAAAAAAGATGTTAGGGCAAAATCAATGGATGTAATATTGATAAATTTGGATAAAAAAAGAAAATATTAAATAATTTTTTAAAAATTTATATTCCTCGTACACTTTTAATGTGTACTTATGGGGTAGCTGTATGTATGTATGGTGGGTCTAGAATCAAGGGATCTTTATAAGAATTATCTCGTAGGGGTTGAAAATAGAGGAGGACAATATATATATATATATATAACCACTGACCACATTATAATAAATGTTTATGAGCGGCTTTTGTTTGTTGCAGAAAAATTACTCAACAGCGAAGGCCGCGAGTTGCGTCGAGCATTGTTCTCCCTGAAGCAGATCTTTCAGGTGAGTTTTGAATTGCTTAGAATTGCATAAGGGTGAAGTTAACACGTGACTATTACGTTATTCAATGAATATTTGTACATAAAGAGCCGCAGGGCGAGCTGTGTAATTTGTGACTAAGATTTTTCTAAAAAAAAAAAAAAATGTAATTTTCAAGAAAAAAAAATATCGAAAGGTATTCGTCGTTGGAATTCGAAAATCTCTCTTGATTATTTTAATTTTATCTCGTAGCCGTCGGAGGATCCTTCTCGCGATATAGCGATCGCAGATATCACGTGGCGTCGCGACGCTGTCGTTGACATTTCGTAGGTATTAAAATTCAATCTCGCGCTCTGATCCTCCTGGCAATTGCGTTCATCCCTTCCAAAAGGATTATGTACTTGTTCTGTTCGGGGTTGTTAAAATCATGGGGATTGAATTTCTCGTCTCGTTGAAATTTTCGGTTTCGTGATGGGCAGGTGCATGTAACTAGCTCATCTCTGTTGTGTATGTGTGAGTATGTTATATGATATATATATATATATATATATATATATATATATATATATATATAACAAAGTACCAGAGGAAAGTGTCTTGAGGCTCTTGCGTAAATGGAAAAGTTTATACTGCAGGAAGTTAATATACACACGATGTTTGACGAGCGTTCACGAACAAGCCCGAGCCTTAGATACTCGTATAAATTATATCTATATATATTAATATCTCCACCATACTCGTACTTAGACTTTTGATTAGAGTTTTAATCAAATTAAAACTTTTCTACAGGAAGACAAAGACCTCGTGCACGAATTCGTCCAGAATGACGGACTGGCGTGTCTCATCAAGGTTGGCAGCGAGGCCGATCAAAATTATCAAAATTACATATTACGAGGTGAGTCGATAAAAAATAATACGGAAATATTTATCATGGATATAGAATAGTGTTGACGTAGAAATGAAAATGATAGAATTACATGAAAATTTATATTTTTACGTAATCTCCGTCGATAAGAAAAATTCCATTTCACTTATCGATTATTTGTCGAAAATTTTTCGTTTTGGACTTCGTTTTTACGGGTTTATCGTTATTCAGAAATTTCATTGATTTGCTTCCATCGATTGGCAGAACGTTAACGCGATACGAGGCAATCACGTGAAACGAAGTAGATCCATAGGTATCACCTGCTATATACGTATATAGATGCAAGTACTTGCGTACTTGAAATTCGCATCGAAGTGCATCAATGCATTCTTTGATTATGCTACTTGAAGTGTTCATGAAAGTTGAAGTGGCTTGCAAATTTCATACACTCAATTCTCTATAGTCGATTCGCGTAACTCGCCGCCATTGACTCTCACCTGAGTTTGCGCTTTACGCCGCTACGCGGCGCTGTTTCGTTTCTACGTTAAAATCAAAGCTTTACATTCTAAAGCTACGGCCATGATGCATTATACGGTGGAAACTTGATTATCCGAGTTATTCTGAATCGACCTTAGTTCAAACAATGGAAAAAGTGGGCTAATGCGAACTCAATTTTTTAACATAAAAGCACATTTTATGTAATTTCGTACGACTTAATCGCATTTACTCCGAGCATGCAACTCGATGCATGTTACACGTGTCAATTCACGTCTCCGTAAGCTTGGATAATACGAACTATCCAACCACCGTAGCTCCGTTAACACAGGTTCACGCGAATTCAATGCGAGCTTTAATAATCCGGGCTTTACTGTATACGACAAACGTATAACGCAAAATATATTTCAAAGGCACAATATTTTTTGGGTATATTTAATATTAACATAACGCATATATATATATATATATATATATATATATATATACACAGCGTAAATAAAAAATAATTAAATTTAAAAAAATGTATTATTATTAAATACGTAAATCGGGATGGGTCTTTAAAATCGATAATTGTTATCAATTATGCTTGCTGGCTGTAGCGAATTAATTATTTATGCTATTGTAATCAATACAAGTGTAATCGTACCCTAGTTATTTGCCATACTATAAGTAACAATGGTACCAATACATGTAACGTATTGTTACCTACATACTACGACCATTGGAAATTCAGCAATAATTACTTGATACATATATACATATATAGTATAAGGTGCCTAGGGATTACCTCAGGGATATATGGTTTGACAATGAGGTAACATTGGGATTCGTGACGTCAGCCAAGTAAAACCGGATATCGATTACAATTGCCCCGCAATCCATATCCGCCTCGCTAATTAGTATCGGCAATATTAATTATCTTGGTAGCAGTAAATTCTACCCAGAGAAATTGTGTCTTTCGAATGCTTTGAAATTGGTATTTTCGAACGAGCAGAATTTCGTTAGGACGCTGGGCAGAGGGCAAGAAATTTATTTAGGGGTGGATAAAAATATTTCTTTTTTCACCCGGTAACGAGAGGCCAGTTAATAAGGGGTGTATATGTATAAAAGAAAATGGCCGACCCCACTGTCGAACGAGACACGTAAAATTATTTTCGTTTTCGCCTCCGCTGCAAGTAGATTAAGGTGCAGCACGTGGTTCGTGGCCAGACATTCGATGTAATTTACCCAATCGAATTGTAGGTACCAACCTACCTACTGTTCTCCACCCTACGGTTGCTCGATCGAGTGTGAAATTATTGGGGGCTGCAGGGGTAGTTTCGCTGGAATTTCAGCGGGTCTGGTGATAGAGCGGCTACTGAAATTCCGTGGGGTTTAACTGCTTTAAGACTCCACTGTTTCTGGCTGCGGCTACGCCATTGCCAATCCCAACCCTCCTTTCGGTCTTTACTTTCATCCCCTTCGAGCTCCTACGCGATTGCTTAACCTAACGAGGATTCGAACGGTACAGTAATTCTTAAGGGCAAGTAAATCTTTGTGTGTATTATTACAGACCACGTCGTGAAGGTGGATGCTAGACTTTATTTTTGGTGTGAATGCTTTTTTTTTTATTATTACCTCAGTGGAAATTTTTTTTTAATAATCATTTAGGACTATTGTAACACCTGGAGATGGTTTTGGCATGGGGATTAATAGTAATTAAATTGATCGGATTATTTTCAGGTGTTTGTCATATGCCTGTATGTACATATAGAAGTATAGGGGGTGGTTAAAAATTATTTTGATTAATTTTGAATTTTTTTTTTTTAAGGGTGCGTAAGACTTGTGACGATTTTTTGGGAAAATTATCATGGATACGTGAACTTTGTTTGCGTTTATTTATAGCCTAGTGATAATTGTAGTCTACTTTCGTTAACGTACAATCACTCGATTGCGACTGGATTCTTTGATAAAAGACTACGACAATGAAACGGCTCAAAGGCACCGGGAACGCTTCGACGAGAACGATTGACGATATTGAATTTACTTTCAGTTTTTTGTTACTCGTTCAAACCGAATTGTCTCTGTTCTCGTTGCTTTTATTTTCTCTTTGTTTTATCGTCGATCGCAGCGCCGCCACATGCACGGACATATTGTTCATTTCCTGTGAACAATAGAAACACATATAAGCCGTAGTCCCGATCGTTTTTACGTTTATCGGTGCGTAATAACGTGTTTTTAATAATTTCGGAAATATACGCAATTTCGAACGATTTACATCCACGTCATGCGCAAGACATAGACATTGACAATGTCGAAGAAAAATATGAAAACAAAAAAATGGACTACGAAGATATTTGTAGAAGGTCAAAATAACGTAGAGAATTTTGAAAAATCATTTTAATAAAATTTTTCATATTTTTAGCCCTGGGCCAAGTCATGCTCTACGTTGATGGGATGAACGGCGTGATGGAACATGGTCAGACAGTTCAGTGGTTGTACACCCTAATAGCCAGCCGGTTCAGGCTGGTCGTCAAGACGGCCCTCAAGTTGCTCCTGGTGTTCGTCGAGTACATTGAGACCAATAGTCTCCTCTTGGTCAGGGCAGTCAGGTCTGTTGACTCGTCCCGGGGTATGATACCCTGGACCAACGTCATGAAGCTTCTCAAGGATTACGACGCAGCTGATACTGAACTCCTCATCTATGCGACGACCCTTGTCAACAAGTGCCTGAATGGTATACCTGATCAGGACACCTATTACGATCAGGTCGACTGTCTGGAGGAACAGGGGATAGAAGGCATCATACAGAGATATATGTCCAAACAGGGTACTGATCTTGATCTCCTAAGGCAATTTCAAATCTATGAGGCTGTACTGCATCACGAGGATGGCAACGACAGAGGCTCGCCCATACGTCAACTGGACGATAATATAAGGTAGTGTTGGTTGTTTTGGATAATTTAATTAGAGATTTTTATAATTAATTAATTCTTCTGAAAAAGATACTTCAGGCTGACCTGCAGTTCTTTGTGGGTGATTTTTTAAATAGGGTTATTAGCAATGCTTTCTTATGGCTTTGCAGGAAGACTCTACGCAACCGGAAGTCACTGGTTGACTCTCATGAACGCCGGAAGTCACGCAGACACTCCACTGGCACTTCACCCCTATCGATGTCCCTGAATGCCCGTTTAAGTCCTCGGCTCAATCACTCCCTTGGGCTGAATTCGCTGAACAGTACCTTGAACAACACCCTGAACAACACTTTGCCTGATGATGATGACGAGTCTAGCAGCTCGCAGAGTTCACAGGGCTTGGGTGACGTGCAGATTAATGGTAGCTACAAAGAGAACAAAGGTGAGAAATATTGTTGTACTGTGAATTGTTTTGAGGACTTTTTACATGTTTCTCTGTCTCATGTGGAACTTCACTGGATATATGCAGAATCATTTAAGTCATTAATGTATCTGCTTCCTCTGATAAGACACTGAGTTGATGATTTATGTTCATCTTGATGAATATGAACTTCTACGCCCACTTGGACCATTCGTGCTTCAAATACGCTCAATCAGATTGCGGATCTACTTGTTCAGTACTGGAATTGCTGGTGTCACGTGCAGTTGTATTTTCAGTGGCTGGAATTGTTTTTTGTACGACTGTTGTCTTGAAACTTTGTTTTGACTTTTTGTTGAATTATTCTATACAGTTTTCCAAGATCATTTTGAAAATTGAGAAACTGTCAACGTGTTTTGATCCTGATGATATTTCCTTTTTTTTGGGTTTTCTTTTTTGTTTGTGTATTTCGTTTGGATTTGTTTTCTTTTAGCCTCGGTAATTTTACTTTCTTGTATTTGTAATTGCAGTGGACGTCGGCGTGACACCGGCGTTGCGTCGACGTCGTGAACGCGCTGAGAGACAACGAAGCTTCATCAGGGAACAACAGGAAGCTACTGCCAACATGAGAGCTTCGATTGGGCACTCGGATGATCAAGAGAGTAATTATTTTTTTATTTATTAACAATTTCGTATGATCACCTGATGTTATCAATTCATAATAGTACCAAGTTCCATCTGATGCAATCCTGACTGATGTACGATTTTAAATATATATCTAGTTTTTTTGTTTCACTTGTCATATTCCCTAGGGAATTTTATCATCCTATGTATATCCTTACCTGGTACTAATCTTAAACATTTAATCCTGCAAGTTTGCTAAAGTCCTATTTTGCTGATTCACTAAACTTATTGTTTTTCCTATCCTCTTTAAAGGTCCATTCGCCACAAACGGATTGCGCTACGCCAACGGGTCTCCCTATGAGAGAAACGCGGATTCGCCATCGAATAAACTCTCTCGTGGGAACAGCCGTAAGGATCTGACACCCTTGATGAACGTGGCGAACAAGCTCGACTCCGAGGAGAAGAAGCCTTGGTACGGCAAGAGTCCTGACGAGGGTGTCGAGTGCGACGAGGGTAATCACACTGACGAGGATGAGGATCGCAGGGTGGTCCTTCAGCTGAAGAGGGAAGGTACCGTTAAGGACCTGACGCAGAAGTTGGCGGCACAAAATCTGATCCCGAGTAGTCCCGTCGAGGAGAAGGTGTCCAGGTATATATTAATACTATTCCAACCCTAAATCATACCTGAACTTGACTCTATACCCAAAGAGGATGTTCACACCGTACACCGGAAACGTAATCCAACTTAATCTGAATGGATCTTGTTGATAATCATCAGGATAGGTGACATGAGTGGTCTGATCTCCAAGGCCAAGGAAGGTCTGGCTAAGTCAAAGTCCAAGGCGGACGTCGTGAAGTCTCCAACTGGCGACAACCTGCCAAAGTTGACCGAGGTCAAGAAGTCGGAGAACGAACTTCACTGGGAGGAGCTAGTGAAGAAGCTAGACAGACCATTGGCTCTCTGTGATCTGGACTTCACTGATCTTAACTCCGAGGATGAGATCGACGTCCTGAGTCCTGTCAACGTAGCTAATGGAGTACCACCTCCACCACCACCCATGGTACCACCTGGTATGGGTGCTAGGGCACCACCACCACCACCACCTGGTGGCAGACTACCACCACCACTTCCTAATGCACCGCCACTTCTCTTCGGGATCAATCTCAAGTCCACGAAGTCACCGACGAACTCGGAATCCACCAGCTCATCTAAACCGTCAAGTCAGACTGCGAAGAAGAGCAAAAAGACAGTGAAACTTTTTTGGAAGGAGGTCAGGGACGATCCTATTATCTTATCTCGACTCGAGAAGAACAAGATGATCTGGGATGAATTATCCCCGGTACCTGTTGACACGCAGAAGCTGGAGCATCTCTTTGAAAGTCGTGCCAAGGATCTCATCACTAAGGTGAGTCAAGCCACAAGTCTCTATGAAAGATAATCTAACCTTGTAAATTATCTTAGATACTCCTATCTGGTATCTTACTATCTACAATTCCTATAGTACAGCCAAGTACACAAATTGTTTCCGTATTGATGA
Organism: Syrista parreyssii; assembly: GCA_030142615.1. NCBI lineage: Eukaryota > Metazoa > Arthropoda > Insecta > Hymenoptera > Cephidae > Syrista > Syrista parreyssii. The sequence continues at coordinate 93,054 of JARQTG010000048.1, forward strand.
TTAATTACCAATTCATACCATTAACAGATCTAACATCCAAATGGTCTGTGTACAATTATTATAACGAAGTAGATACATCCAGCCTCACTCAGAAATTCTATTGGCAAGATGATCATCTAGATATCTAAGCCCAAGACAAAGTCACTTCGCAATCGATATCTTACGGCTTTTTACGATATTTCCAATTTCCCACCCCTGTTTACCTGTTTCTCCCCAAGTATTTATTTCCTCCTCCACAAAAGCTTCTTTACACGTCTCCCACCACCCGCGCGCCTTTTCATCCCACATAAATCCTAGTCTGCACGATGTAGCAACCTACCGCGAACCACCCTTACCTACTACCACCCTTATCAGGCTAGCTTGAATATACAAAGTTACGTGGCTGGTTACTCTGGGGTTAAAGGGGATGATATCTTTCACGCTCAGTCACGCATCTCCTTCACTCCCGGATTACACGCTTCGAAGTGTCGCTTTACCACTTCACTTGTGCAAATGTTACAAGTGTACAGTCAGGTTCAAAGATGATGGACAAGATATTTTATCTACTTAAAAAAAAAAATAATAATTATCAGAAAATTCAGTAAGTAGATACTGACCAGTCCCGTTTTATGGTCAGACATGGATTGCACATGTGTTCTGTCTATGTAACATATATACTGTACAGTATGTGCACGAAGTAAAGCTTTAATCCCAGCACTCGTAGATTACACCCTTAATCCAGCTGCATTTCTATTTGCTACTCAAAATCGCTTTGCTCTCGCGATTCGTATTCGTGCACCCTTATGATACATAGGAGACTCTTGCACAGACGCATCAACCCCTAGAGTGTAAACTCATCAAGCGTAACCCTTATACGGATATACGTAGAATATCCTAGCTACCCCTTTCCCTACTATCTTTTCTAGCGTAACATACAACCCTTGGTAAAAAGTCGGCTCTCTTTTGCTTTAAGGGTGGTAGCCGTTGAACTATATATATATATATATATTACATTCGTAAATCTACCCTCAAATCATCGTGTCAATGTTGTTGACGATTTCGAGTATTCGTTTCATCCCTCAAACGTGCTACTTCACTCTCGCATCCCTGCATTTCTTGTTGACGTATTTACCAACCCTTAGCAAATTCATACCGATACTTTAAACAGCAAGATTTTTTCCACTAAGCGTTAACCATTTTTAATATAGAGAGACTCTTTGACGTGCGTTTTACGAACTACTTGTATAACCGTGTCTTTTATTATGAGCGTCGCGACGCGCGACGTCCATTTCATTTTTTGGGAATAAAGTACAAAAAATTGTTAAAAAATTTATCTGTATTTAAATTTTGTATTTTTTATGTATATGTGCGCATGGACACACGTGGTTGCTTATGAACAATTGTTTTTGAGCGTTTGGCACACGTCGTGTGTTGCATAACATGTGTGGATTAAACATGTGAATTAAATACGTTAATTTTCATTACACTGTGATTACAGTGTTTATCGGCAATATTACCTTGTACGAAGCGTCGCGACGCCGAATGAAAAATCATTGGGAAATTAACGAAGATAATTTCGAACGTTACTTTTGCATGAAAATATCAAAATTTTCTTTCTTTCACCGACTGCCAATTTCTATCATCCCCTAATAGCCTGTATCTTTTTTTAACTGGTGACGCATCCCCTTGGAAACACTTCCGGTTCTTTTCCACCCTTTTGCAAACAACTTTTTACTCTCAATCCACCTAGCAGAACCTCCGCTGCTTTTTTTCCTCGTCATTTTCCTTCTTCTTCTTTCACACACATCCACGTGTCAAGTCTTTCTTTTTTTTTTTTTTTGAAAAGTAAAAAATATACTTGATTGATAAGCACACACGTGTATTGTGGCTTTATAAAATTAATTTAGGTCAAACAAAGACGTTATGGATTTTTTCGAAAAATCCTACGGCCGTTACTAAAGCATTTTGATTGAAGCAATTTTATTGAAAAATACAAAAAAAAAAATTACTAATTAGTTTATGTAACGTTTGGGACTTGAATTCGTACTATTTTTGAACTTGGTGTGTTTAAGAATCAAATTTTAAATATTTTGATTCTTTTGACTTTGATAATTTTTTCTTTCGTTTTCCAAAAATTTCAATTTTTCACCATTTTCAAGCTGAGTTACAGCTGGATGGATCTTCTTTCTCTCTTTTGTCAATCTTTCACAATGGTGATGGTTCACATTACACAAAACGACTAATACACTTCTCGTTATTCTTTGCAATATTGTTGGTGCTCGCACGAAAACAAAATGGCATGCTGGAATTGTACAGGAGGTGAGTCCCTAATTACGTAACTTTGGTCCTAACAAAATAACACGAGGTGAATGAAAGGGCGCGTTTTCGTATTGAATTTTTCGAAAATGACTTCGGGTGTTGAATTTTCAAACATTTTCCTTATCTCCCACGTGTTTCTAACATTTTGCTAAAATTTCGCATATATCTTTTCTTCCTCGCTCCGACCTCTTCGCTCGTCTACAATTTCTTCTACGTGTCTATATATATGCTTCCGAAACCTTCGACATTCGTTTTCCTTTTTATTCTTCTTTTTCCTTTTCTCGTTATACAACGAAGTAAGCTCTTAATTTTACTCTCGAGCGAATACGTCGATACGCCAAGCGTTTCTTGAATTGAAAAACTTTTGCCTCCTAACAAAATAGCAAAGAGAGAGAGAGAGAGAGCCGTTTCACTGTTGTCGAATGGACCTGCCGCCATTTTTCATTGATCCAATTGTCATTTTAAGGATACTGATGAACGGCGTTGAATTGGCTCACGACACTTTGATACTGCGTTGAATGTAAAAAAGCGAAAATTTTAATTTTTCAAAAAAAAATTATATACATTTTTCGTTTTCATTATTTCCACTAATTCTGCGATCGCTAATTCTAATATAGAAAAATCTAATTAATTCAAAAGTATAACCCTTAACGAGCTTTAGTGTAGTTCACAAAATGTAGATGGAGCTTGACTCGTATTTAATTCATAAGCGGTAGTACGTATACGTGTACCGAGAGAAACGTACATGAATATTGTATGTACGTAATAAATATGATCTTTGTGACCTGTGACATTATTTGGAAAAATTGCGTGCGCACAGAAGCAGCAAGAGATGAACAAGAACAAAGAAGTCATCGTGCTGGATCACAAGAGATCGAACGCCATTAATATCGGAATGACGAAACTGCCTCCACCAAGATCTATAAAAACAGCCATCCTCAAAATGGACGCGACGATAATGAATCGCGAAGGAATTGAGGTAAGTGCAATGAGAAGAATAAAAAGAAAAATTTACCTCCCTTATTATTTTATAATAAAAAATTCTTCCGTCGGTCACGACGACAGAAACTACTCACGATGTTACCGACCGAGGAGGAGCGATCTAGAATCCAGGAGGCGCAGGCCGCCAATCCAGATCTTCCTCTAGGATCCGCCGAGCAATTCCTCCTAACTCTGGCATCAATTTCAGAATTGCCAGCAAGACTGAAACTCTGGGCGTTCAAATTAGACTTCGAAAATTCCGAAAAGGTAAGTCCAGGATCGTTAACGCTACTGAGCCTCAGTCGGTATTGTCGTCACGACGCGCATACGCACTCGGAAATTCAACATAACCTATAACCAATATGCTCTACTATACCATGCGAGCTCTATTAAATCCTACAAAAATGATTCTTTTCTGCGACTCCAGGAAATTGCGGATCCTTTGATGGATTTGAAGCAGGGAATGGAGACGCTTAAAGTGAATAAAACATTTCGAGGTATTCTCAGCACGCTACTCTCGATCGGTATATTCCTGAATGGAAATGAGGTGCGTATACAATATATACATATAAGACAATAATATTCTCTTATTTCTAATTAGAAATACGATATTATCATTATCACAAGAGATACTTAACAGACTTACCCCATATTTGTATAATTGTACCATTAGTATAATTAGCTGGATAACCAGAAGTATTAAATTCCCACCAATTATAACAATAACAATATTCGCATTATAAGTACGATATTTATTATTATTATCATGAAAAATACTATATTATAAAATCTCTTAAAACTGAATCCCAACAAATTTTTCAACTACGACAGTCTCGATGAATATTTTTTTATTATTTTTTCTTGTCTTCTCTAGGTAAAGGGCTTTCAGCTCGAGTACCTGGCCAAAGTACCTGAAGTCAAAGATACCGTTCACAAGCACTCGCTGTTACATCATTTGTGTCACATGGTCATGGAAAAATTTCCAGAATCGACCGATCTCTATTCCGAAGTAAGATAATTGACTGCCTGAAAAGTATAATGACGTGGGGAGTTATGGAGCAAAGTATAGGGAGGGTGGGAGGGAAATGACTATCAAGTCCCTGTAATATCCTACGGGATTCGATTTCAACGTTTATCTTTGCGATTGCAGATCGGCGCCGTGACGCGGGCGTCGAAAATCGATTTCGACGAGCTCGCGTCGAATATCGGTAAACTCGAGAGCGAATGCAAGGCGTCCTGGGATCATTTGAAACTCATAGCGAAACACGACGGCTCCACGATGATGAAAGTCAAGTAAGAATCTATGTGCGCGTAAAATTTAAAAAATATTTTTTTTTAATAACAAACTACTGCTGAGTTGCCATAGTTTGCTGATATTTAAGTATACATATATATATATATATAAAACATTTTTGAGAATTTTAACGATAAATTTGAGAATGACGTCATTATTCTTACACCCCTTCCACGTTGATAAAGATCCGCCAATAAATATGAGTTTTTTTTTTTTTTTTTTTCTCAAAGTTGGCTCTCGCCCAAACGACGAACCATTAATTACTCGAGTCGTTCTCATTCGGTTCTTTTATCTTTTTTTTTTAATTTTTCAATATCTCTTTTTTTCTTCAAAATAAATTCCATCCTTAACTTTGCCCACTTTATTTTACTCTGTGTGCCGTACAAAAACGGTGTTTTTGTTTTGTCCTTTTTTTTTACCCCTACCCTCTAGCAGCTTTTTGAATTTTGTATATTTTTCGTCCCCTTCACCTCCCACCATGCATTCCTGTCACTTTTGTGTTCGCTTCTCTTGCACAGAATGTCCGACTTCCTGTCGGACTGCGCCGAGAGGATAATCGTCCTGGGAATCGTACATAGGCGGATTATAAACCGCTTCCACAAGTTCATCCTGTGGCTGGGGATTCCCCTGCACCGGCTCCAGGACACGAAGCCCAACGAATTCTGCAGGATAGTTTCGGAGTTCGCGTTGGAGTACAGAACAACGCGCGAGAGGGTTTTGCAGCAGCTGGAGAAAAAGGCGAATCATCGCGAGCGCAACAAGACACGTGGAAAAATGATAACCGAAGTGAGTCTTGCGTCATTGAAAAAAATTTTTTGTTATAAATAACAAAAAAAAAAAACAATTTTTTTATTTTTTCCCATCATTTGTATCTTTCATATCATTCGTTTATGGTTTACCTCAAAATTTATTTTTCGTCATTTTTTTTTTTAATCAACCCCAAGTCCTCCTACTTCACGGCATAACCATTATGAACGGGCAGACCGCGCCATTTCTGTTGAAGGTCGGCAAGTTCAGGACGAAGGAGGATCGCGCTGATGCTGAGCTCAGGCAGCTACTTGGCAGCGACATGTCGGACGTTGAGAGCATCCACGGTACTTTGTCATGGAGAAGACAAAGGAAAGAAGGTAGGCAATATTTATCATTTTTCTGAAAAATTTTAATCGTTTACTCCAAAAATTTTTTTTCTCCCCTTTTTCTTTCGTACCTTCTTCGAAAATCTGTAAAAGACGACGATCTCCTCGAAAAAATTATATTGCTTCAAATAGCCGCCCTCTTTTACGTGACCGTGGTGAAACGACGGAAAATATGATACACAAGACTTCCGGTGCCTTTATGGCGCCACCGTCGCATCGAGTCCTTAACGGCCGTATAGCCGTTTCCTTGGAAAAATTTTCAGGTCATTCTTGTGTAACGCTGTACATCACTAAACTATCCTCCCTTCCTTTTGCTTACCACCCTTACACCCTTTATTCTCTGCCTATATATATATATATATTATCCCCACTTCTACCCATGTATCTTCTTATACATTGTATCTTACACAGCATCTCTCGTAAAGTCATCCCAAGTTACGACACTGTGGCCCACATAAGTTTTCTCTTCATTCTTATAGCACGGAACACGTATGCCTGCTTACTACTATGTGGAACGAAATATCCCTTTGTAAGCAGCGTCTGACTCGTTTCTGAATGTTACTACTTACTACTGACTACGCAAATTTTCTTTGGGTCCCTTGGCTTGGATGAACACCATACATACATATGTATGGACGTTCTATGTATAAAACCGGGATGCTTGATCCTGACTAAGAATATTATTTCAATCTCCTTTATTCCTTTGAGTAACATATTTGAAAGCTTGGAGTAATTCCCGCTAGAGTGTCTTACTTGAAATTAACGTCTGTACCGTCGAATGCAATCTTGTTAAAAATTTTAATTTATCTCTTCGGCACGTGAAAGAATTTTTAATTCCGTTGAATGGATGTTTTCTTAGTTTTTTTTATATATAACGTATATATATTTTATTGACGTCTGGGTAACTAAGGGAATTTTCTACTTGGATTTTGTTTTAATTTTCTTTTTCTCGTGGTCATTGATTTCAAATTAATATTGATTTTTGGATTTTTCATGGTCAAACGGCTGGTTCGAGGTTTGATGGATTATGGGATTTTCTATTGAAATTTTAATGGAAAAATTGAATTTTTTTTTTTTTTTTTCAGGACGCACGGCTCTTGGTCCTTTGCTAAGAGACGAGTCTACCAATGGCAATCTGACTGATGGCGACGACGAACTTTTGGAGTCGCTAGTCAAAACGGCGACCAAGACGCCGGCTACTAGGACGACGCCAAGAGAACGCAAAAGGACACGTCACGCCGACCGTAAGTCCCGTAAGTGCGATCCCCGCACCCTCCGCGCCATCTTTTCTTTTTCTATTCTTCTTCTTCGTTATTCTCACGATCGCTTTGAAGAAGTTACGAAAAAGAAGATGGCGTAAGTGCTGCCCTCGCGGCGAACGTCCGAAGCCCACAGGGTGTCCCGACGCTCTCGCGTTTACTTAGTTCGTACATCTCGATTTTATTCGCACGGTAAAAATGGAAAAATCATCCCTTCTTTCTCTTTGCACTCGTCTGTCTCCATTTATCTTGTTCTCTTTAGTCTTTTCTCTCTGTTCTTCTCCTTTCCTTACCATTTTTGTACAAGTCGCGCGGTGTCTGCCCTTACGAATTTTTATCGACGCATCCCTCCCGATGCACCCTCTTCATCCCCAATCCCCATCACTCAATGGCTTTTCGTGATATCAGGAGATTTTTATCCGAGAAAAATTCATCCCTTAACTCGTTCATACGACTCGCGAATTTTTTACGAAATTTATATATAATTCGCGATAATAATGACTAATAATTTTTTAATGATGTAAAAAAAACATTTTTTTCATTAAAATTTATCAAATCGAATAATTCGTTTTTTCAATCTTACCGAATCGTCATTTTGATCTTTACCTCGTGACTTCCATTAGGAAATAATTAGACAGTGAAACGGTGCTAAATTCAAATTTTTTAAATATCAAACTATGAATATCCGATTAAACCAGTCGGTACTTAAAAGTAACGTTGGTTAATAACACAGTAATTCGTAGTAGTCGGTATTGATGTAAAAAAAAAAAAACATTATCCTTAGGGTGAAGTTTTGAATTGTCGACAGTCACGCAACCCACAGTTATTTTCGCGAAGTTCGATATCGTTTAGTAGAATTCTTGAAAGGTAGAGAAAACGACAAAGAGAGTCTCGTGAAAAGAAGCTGTCAGTCGAATTGCATCTCTGGCGAAGATTCTAAGTAAATCCATTTTATCAAAGGAAAAAAAAAAAAAAAACAAAAAAAAGATATTGGAAAAAGATGAAAAACCGATACCTCTTACGACATCCTCGGAAAGACTCTGTCAATGCTCGGTTCGCGTGTAACGTGAAAATTGCAAAATTGACGAAAAATCGCATCGACGGTTTTTCACTGTAAACTCGAGAGTATCGAGCAACGCGAGCGTAACGCCAACGCTAATAGATACAGAGATTTTTACGCGTTACTTCCTCTCCTATGTATTCTCTCTTTTTCCTCCTATCCAATCTCCCTTTATCCTCGTCTCTCTCTCTCTCTCTTCTCCTTCTCTCCCAATTCCTCCTATCGGACCTCGTTCCTTTTTTGCAATCAATCTTCCACCGACGTGAATAAATAATCCTCATAGAAGGGCTTTCCAGTAGACAGACACCCCAACGTACCTGACTATAGGGGTAGTTTATTTGCTAGGTGTATATATATATACACATATACCTAGCAAAAATATAAGATATATATACATATTTACAAGTAGAAGCCCAGTTGCAGTTTTATTAATTCGTAATTCCTAAGGGAGTTTTAGGATTACTCAAGAAACCAACCCTTGCGTTAATATCGATTGCCAAATATTTCCTACCCCTTCTCGCTCTCATTCCTAGAAACACATTATGCACATTTAAGCACAGTAAATATTATATCAGTAATTTCACCAGCAACCCTTGGAGACATTCGATCTGCGAAGCATCCCTTAAAAGAGGTTACCACTTAATAAAATAAATCGGTTTGGGAAACGGAGGGTTGGGAGCTTCGTTTTTTCTATATATATATATATATATATATATATATATATATATATATATCATCTTCGTTTACATACGTTCCTTTTTACCCTGAAGCCAATGGCGATTCTCAACCCTTAACATTTCGCCACGGTAATCCCTTCTCAGGCTGAGTGCCTAGTACCTTTGCTACCCTTCAATGTATTCCATAGCGGTGACAGCAAGGGGGTGTGGTGATGGTTTAACCAGACGGTGACGGTTCTCTTATGGGGTGTCTGTTTTTTTTTTTTCTTGCCGACAGTGAAGCGATCTCGCACCCGGGAAAACAACACCACGCCGGAAGGGTATCTACCCTAAAACGACTCTATTGGTGTCGTCGGCGAAGAAGGTTCGCACGCTCAGACAATTTTCTCTTTGATTTTTCTCTTTGTTATCTCGCTCATTCCCGTTTATGTTTTGTTAATCTGTCTCTCTTTTTCTTTATCTTTATCTTTTTTCTTTAAGTCGCATGCTGTTTTTTTTTTTTCTTTTTCTTTTTGTCCGAACATTCACCGATCTAATACGATCGCTCCTCGTGCCTCCTGCGACTAACATCTATATTTGTATCATTCAAATTTCCCGCCAAACGAGACACTGCTTCCTTCGTTTGAACGTAGAACGTATTTACGAAAATTGATTTGGACGCTTTGACAGAAACTTTGATTGACGTTTGCAGCTCGTCATTTTTTTATCTTCATTATTCATTCCATGATCTACGTCATTTGCATGATGACGCTGATCGCAGTCTCTATTGGAAACTTGATGGCTACCACGTGTTTACCGACTGTCTGACGTTAACGTGTCACGTGGCTGCGTCCACTGACATGTTATTGTATCATTGACAGGTAATCATTCGGTATACCTTGATCGTTAGTGCTGCACTGCGTGTTAACCATCAACCATGCCTGTCATGAATTCAATTTTGATATCGAAATTGAAATCACACGAAATCACTCAGCATATCGTATTTTGCTTTTTGACGTATTCTTTTTTTGTATATTTACACGCCTCTACTTTTTTTTAATTCTTTTTTGCACTGCGCATTGATATCGTGGTGTGATTTTTTGGTATTTTTTTATACTCTACTCCATATACACCTCTTTGTAGATGCAATCGAAATACTGGATACTTGCACTAATGGATTGCACCAGGTATGACCGCTAATCCTATTTAATACCAATAAGCATTATTGACCTGGTATCAGTTTGATGTTAACAGTAATTATCGGAATACATGAAATTGACGAGTATAGTGAAAAATCAAACGGGGAAACCCGCCAGTACAATTCGCGTGTAATTCCACAAAATTAATATGCTAACATAACAGATTATATTTGGGTAACGAGCCTGGTATGTTATTATTATTAATGCGTGGTTTGCTAGGTTTTACGATATTTTCAGAATGAATGTTCAAACGATAAATCGTAATTGTTCTATCACGTAATTCGTTATTATTATTGAAAAGTTATATACGAGCGTAAACCAAGTATTAGGGATGATTTTGAAAGTGGTGAGTATTGAATTTAAAAAAAAAAGAGAAAAATCGATTGATTTTTGAATTTTGATTTTTGAATTGATTTGAAAAATTGATTATATAACCATGTAAAATGGCCTTTAGCCAGGGTAATGAGCTTGCATTAAATTCGATTTACGTAGCCGAATGGCTACTGGCAGTTGGGCTTAATAAATCCAGTTAATTGTGAGACTGAAGTATGCACGCGGCATAATAACGAGGGTACGAAGTGACTTGAGAAAAAAAAAAAAATATATCCCGGAAACGTAGTTTGCATTTAATAGGCCTATTCGCGATAAATTAAGAAGAAGGGGTAGAGTAGGGAAAAAAAATGGTCGATACCAGGCGCGACAAATACTTCGCTTGAAATTCGATCGGCCAAGTAATAAGCTCTGCCAGAAAGCTTTGGAGAGCAACGGTCCGTTTTAACGACGGACTTTTTACCAAGCGCCACTTCGGCCTCCTACGTCGGAGCTTTAATTGTTCGGCGCGGCAGGAATTAACGAGCGGATCGTTTGGCGGGAAAATTCAAAATGAGATGATTCGAAAGAATAATGGAGAATCGTTTCTGCGACGAGTGGGAAATGAGGGATGAAGGGGAATGGGGGTTGGTTGAGAGTGATAGGGGATGAGAAGGGTGTTGAAAAAGACGTTAAGGGATGATCATGAGAAATTACAAGACGGTTTTATACTAATTTTCGATAAATTAACCAAAAGCATCGGGTCGAGGGTTAAGGGCGATTCGTAGTGAGAAAGATAGAGGGAGCGAATTTTATACTCCCTATACTCTATAAGGGTTGCGAGTAGAGACGGAAGCGGCTAGCATCCCCTAGAAAAATGTAAATTGCTAGGACGTCGATTCTCAAGAAAGCAAAAGTGTCCGCGCTTCGTTTAAATTAATGATCGCACAAATTCCGAGTATCCCCACCCACCCCCTACCACCCTTGTTTTACACCCTCTCGAAGGATCGACCTACTGTCCGACCTAGAATACCCGGACCAGCGCAGTACTGCCTCATATAGCTATACTCTACTCAACAGAGGGTGCTAGCTACCCCTACGGACTACGAGTGGAATAATATTTACATATTGAATTGTTAGCGCGAGAATCGATAGGGGTGGAAATTAACAAGCAATTAAAAGAACCGTCTGGCAATTAACTCAAAAATATCCGTTGTCTGAACTCTGAGTCGACGTCAGCGATTTCTCATGGGGTGAGTATATAGGGGATGAAAAAAAAAATTTTTTTTCACCAAGTCAGTTTGAATTTTCCCGCTCGTTTGATCCAACCCCGTTTATCATTATTATTATTCATCAATCGCGAAAGCGTCCCGACGCTTTATACCCTAGTGCATTGATTCAAACCCTACGTACTACAACCACTCGTTACAACGTAGGTAACGCATGAACGGCCGTCGGTTTATTCTCGTTACTTAGCAGTTACGTATCCAGTGTACTAAATGTTCTCCCAGGAAAGTAATGAAGTACAGTCATTGCCGAAAGTATCTCTGTATCTACATATATACTCTGGTAGCTTCCAGTATAAACAGCTCTTTTCGAATAGCAACTTGCTAACTTGAAAAGCGAACTTAAGCTTTCCTGAAAGCACCCAGCCGTAACGAAGGAGTGCGCATTACGTAATTGAGTACCAGCGACTCGAAATAGAGATCAGGTTAGGTTACTTGGTAAACTCGTCGTATACGGTCTACCCTGATAATGTGATCTAATCATTTTCCTTATGCCAAGTCCAAAATGACTAATAACATTTAGATATGCTTTGTGCTTGCGACTCTAAGCTTTTTCTCAAACCTTGGGTCATCTGACATTAGAGTTCCGAGCTGTCCTAACCTCAGCGTAGACATTGCCATATGACATGACAGGTCCACGTGCTTTGAAAGAATTTATAAATTTATGATCTTGCACCCCAAAAATTCACAACCCCTCCCCCCCCCCCTTTCCGAATTTTACGTATATTCGTAACAGAACAAAAATAAGGGATGATGCTACCAACCCTTTGCTGAATATCAAAATTCCCTTACACCTGTTACAGTGCGTAGGACCCTGAAGAATGGCCTCTCGGAAGAAGAGAAGAAGCACATCGCCGCTTACATCAAGGGCTATTGACTGTGATAAAGGTACCCGATTGGCAGTCCCTTGATCCCTATGGCCTCTACTATGATACACAGCCAACCCTTTCATCCATTCCCAATATCAGCAGTTCCGACCAACCCGACATCTACACCCCATCCCGACTATGCCTAAGTCGCAGCTGAAAAAAAGCTTCGGCAAACAGCAGAGCCGTCCACGAGCTTTTTCACGTGGGACTTCACGAAGAGAGACTCTTGGACCAGTGAGAGCTGCTTTTACCTGAGATAACAATAAGACCGATATCCATCGCAGCGACGAACCAGCGTCGCGACTCTCCGACTGATATCTTGGCACTTAGCCCGGACACGAACCACCTTATTGCTATTGGCATACGTGAGCTGTCAAAAATTAAATTGAAACGTCAAAATTAATTTTACTATTTTTTTTTTCAAAATTTGAAAACAACAGACATTGATAGCTGCTCGAGACGAATGATAACAAGAGAAGCACACGAGGTACCTGGAATCCTCTTATCAAATGATCCTACCATCTTTATACGTCTTAGGACGAGTATTACACATCTTGCCATAAATATTATACGCGTAAACGGCTAATAACGTGGGACGACTGAGCGGTTTTGATTCTTATGTTATTATTATTATTATTAATTAATTAATTAATTAATTATTAATTATTATTACCTCGTACTCCTTTTTATCTTTATCCTCTCCCTATCGTTTTATCCTCACGGCACGTTTTCTTTTTCTATGCTCTCAGCTGCTAGTCACAATACAGACGGAACGACAGGCATGCTTTCTTTCTGCTGTAGTACGACTTTGTGGGTTTTGCGTACTCTTGTGTTGTATGCATTTTAGCGGCGACAACGACGACAGCAATAACGTAGGCAAATAAGGTAATAACGTATAAAGATCGCTTACGAAATACGTAAAGTCGATTAACGAACGATCGAGAACGATGCAACGAATTTATCCTGCCATTTTTTTTCTACAAGCTTGGGAAATACTTGCACGGTGTACAGATTTGAGGTTTCTATTTATTTTTTGACCCTTTCTTTATCGGGGTGGGATTTTTCTTTTAGGGCGAGGGCGTTTAGTAGTGGAAATTATTTCTTCTCCAGGGATCTTTGACACGTCGACTATGTTTATTGGTATAATAATAGTGGAGGGTTGGGTAAAAGAAAAAGTTATCTTTTTTTTTTTTATTATTTTTTCTTTCTTGGATATCTGCTACTTGCGCTTCATTTAATAAGTCGTACTTGGCGTCCGATTAATGTTCTGTCGTGAATCTTCCTGTTGGCGCGGTGAGAGGAAATTAAGAAAAATGATAAGGGAAGGGAGATGAAAGTACGAAATTACACGAGATTTCACGAAGATGCTTCAAAACTTTATCTTGTATCTGGATTATTATATATTATATATATACATATATATACACATACACGTGTTGCATATATCGTGCAAATTTTTTTCCCAAGCTGTCACAACATTACGTATTTGCTATGAATTCGCGTAGTTGCGCTATTGGCGATCGCCATTGGATTTGCTACGTTTAGCTTTACGCGTTTATTTGCTTCTTCCTTTTTCTCCGTAACGTCACAAATAACAGGGGGATGAAGTCTGCGAAGTTTTACACGAATATTACCCAATTTTCATGTCCCTTCACATTCTCTTTTTATTTTTTCCCTTATTCATTCCCACCCCTCTCTTTCTCTCTCAAACGCCTCAATCATCTTGATTTTCAAATTTTAATACGACTTATTCGCTGGAACGATCGTTGGTCCATTTTTTTTTGTCTTTCGCATCTTATTTTTGACTTGTGGTTGCGATCGGACTAATTAGACGATCTTTCTTTTTCTTTTTTTTTTTTTCTTTCGGTGATGTCAATATTAAAGATAGGAAAAGGATATGACAATTAACGTTACGAAATTCTAGAAAACTATAAGGCCAAAGGGCGTGCCTCTTAGGAAGGTAGTATGACGTAATTACGAAAACCATATGTGATTCGAAAATTGCGAAAAAGCGTATGCGCAGATACGGATGCGCAATCGTCTTTCGACCTGCGGTTGTAATATTCTTTTTTTTTTTTTTTATTATCTTTTTATACACGGCCGTCGCATCGTCAGCGCGTAGAACGCGTCTCTGCGTACAGAATCATGTCGGAAGAGGATTGGGTGACTGTTAATGTGAAAAAAATGAAAATGATGTAATTAAGTCAAAAATGATAACAAAATGATAAAAGTATATATATATATATATATATATTTTGCCACATAAATACCACGCAACGTATACGTAATATGCCGCAGTGTGATAACGACGTAAGCTTCTCAAGCTCGTCGTTAGAAATTTTGTCCAAGTATCCACGCTGGTTGATATCTTTTTTTTTTTTTGAATTTTATTTTATATCGAGGTATAAACATTTTCTCGCGAGAGAATTATTGTTGTTATCGTAATATTTGTCATTATTATTATTATTATTATTATTATTATCGTCGCATCTCTCCGCGTGGTACGAAGTCAAATTTCGTATGGCGATTCGTTAAATTGTATTTCTCATGTAAAGAAAACTTCGCATGCCTACGCGAATGCGTAGGGAAAAAATTATAAAAAAAAAATCGAGAAATCTAAGATGCATCAAATAAAGGGCAATGAAGATAATAAACGAATATTGTGTAATTTATTTCACTTACCGAAAATCCTTTTCGAAAATTCACACTTTTCATGTCGTTTTGGTTTTTGAATTTTTTTCTTCTCGAGGATGGAATCGGTTGGAGAAAGGTAAGTTGGGTATTTTCAATGCTGCTGTGCGGCATTAATGATCTTTTTTTGTCTTTGGATTTTTTTTCTTAACAAATTGTGCTCGAGACACGATTTTATTATTAACCATCGTCCAACTTTAACAACATACAATATAATGTAGTAATAAAAACGTATCGGTTTACAGGGATGACAGCGACATGAAAATGTCGGCCTGCGCGACTCATTCGTTACTCTTAGTAATTAATTAATTTATTTATAAATCATTCCTCCCGAATAAAAATTGTTTTTTCTTTTTTCCTTTCTTTTCTTATCCTCCATTTCTTTTCAGCTCGTCGGTTGATTTTGTTTTTGTTATTTTTTTTTTTTTTTCGAAAAGCGATAGGAGAGGGACAAAACACCTGGAGAACATTCGTGCATCGCAGTGACGAAACAGTGAGGGTTTCTATGATTTAATAATTTTTCGTTGGTTAATATTTACGTAAAAAAACACTCCTCGCGAATGGATCGTGAAATATCGCAAACCTCGTTCTCGCTTACAGTCAAACTTCCCTTAATTCATTTAAATAATTTTCAATCGATCTCACCTTATATTATGCACCATTCGTTCTCTATTCTAATTTCTCGCGTATGATTCACTTGCAACGGACAACGACACCATCTGGCGGCACGAAGTGGAAATCATCAAAATTACACAGTCGTTACGTATGGCTGCTTTATGTATTCGTGATTTTGACTTCATTACCGACTTATTCGTTCTTTTTATTTTTCTCTTTTATTTTTTTTTTTTTTCTTACTATCACACTCTCACGCGCATATATTGCCTCTCTTGATTACACACACGCACACGAAGCTCTCTTCATCTCTTTTTCTCTACTGTCTACGACCCGTTCATATACAGATTTTACTAACTTAGCGAATGATCATCACACTGTGAGCAAGTGACGTCGTAGTTCCCACGGAATGTATCAGTGATAAGGGAGACGATGGTGATAAGTGATAAAGATGCATTTTTGACATTGTTGAAATCTCATGAATAAAAACTTGAAAGGGAGATGAGAAGCGACAATTACGATTTTTGAAATTCCCGCATATTTGATAAACGTCCACTTCGAGTTGCGAGCGAGCGGATGTGACGTCATTTTTTGACAAATTTGAATTTTAATTGCTCTCCTTTTTTTTTCTTGGTAGTCTGACGCTTTCTCTTTTTCTCTTTCTATCCATAGGAAGGTCTTTGAATTGACACAGAGTTTAAAAATTCGACGCACCGAGCTGCGGATGCTGTGTATCTTCGTATTTATAAGATGAACGAGACGTTTGAGCGTGTGACGTCACGCAGCAAGATGGCGACCGCTGTCAGAGTTGATTGCAGTTTAGCTCGGTTTGCGAATAAATGGAGAATTTGCTTAAGAGCTTCTTCTTCAAAGCTCGTCGTGTTTGGGACCGCTGAATTCTTCGTATGAAATGAAGCCGTTCTTATCTTTATCTTCGTGCTGGAAGATTTCTTCTACTAGTTTGTCGTGATCGGCTAGCATCTTCTTGACCTCCTCGTTCTCGCCAGGGCCTGTGCTCTCAGCCTCCACCATTTGCTTTCTAAGATACTCGCTGACCTAAAACATAGAAGAGGGGAAACTTAGAGAAATCGAAATAGTAACAAGGGTTTTTAATAGCCGTTTGTGAGATACAGTATACTAAAGGTGGATTTTTGCGAATTTTTAAAAACCAATAGAATAAAATTCCTTAAAATTAAGGGCTTTTTCAAAAGTGGCCC
>JARQTG010000048.1:110163-193630 GCA_030142615.1 Syrista parreyssii
TCTTTCAAAATTTCAAGGAAAAAGCCCTAAACCCAGCCGTTTCCGAGATACAGCCTCCGGAAGGTGGATTTTTGCGAGATTTGCGAGAAAGGATTTCGATCTACCAAAAGAACGAGACACCACAACCGGAAGTATTCACTTCCAATTATTCAAAACCAGAATCAAGCATCCAGATAGCATCAGCACGTTTCCCTAATACCTCAAAGTATCCATCAACAGACTATAGCTGACTGAGAGTTCCGCTTCCCGAAGACAATACTGCAGACACAGGTGGATCAAAGGACCCAGATCTGTTTCACCAGTCTCTTCAAGACAATTGAAGAAGCTAAATCTGATCTATCTGCAATTCTTATCGAGCTTTAAAATACATTAAAGCACGT
Source organism: Syrista parreyssii (assembly GCA_030142615.1). Classification (NCBI taxonomy): domain Eukaryota; kingdom Metazoa; phylum Arthropoda; class Insecta; order Hymenoptera; family Cephidae; genus Syrista; species Syrista parreyssii. Next base: position 110,544 of record JARQTG010000048.1, read on the forward strand.
CTCTCGCTAAATTTCATTATTATATAAATTCATAAGCGTCAACAGTCTAGACTAGCCTAGAAACATTCATATTGTTCAGTTAATTCAAACATTGAAGTTGATCTGTTCAGCTGAAGGTTTCCTGCAGACATCTAGCTGTACGATTCCCATGCCACCTGGCGTCCATTTCACATATAGACTTCAGCCCAAAATACTGGTTCCTGTTATTTGTCAACTGACTTCCCACGAATCGTCATTAAAAACAGCAGATGAATAAAAAATCCAAAAAATGATCTTGCCATTGTTCTCACCTCCTCGCGAGACAACTGATTGTCCTTGTCGCCATCGATTTCTTTGAAGACGTTGGTCGTCGGCGGTGAGTCACTGATATTGATGAGTTCAACATCAAAGAGAAGAGTAGCACCTAAAAGAAAAAAAAATGTTTTCCTCCCAGTCTCTGATCCCGCCATTGGTTTATAAAAAAAATATTTCTTTTCCCCAAAAAAAAAAAATAAAATAAACTTAAAATTACTGAAAAACGTATATAAGCATAGGTGCAAGTGCTCTGTATAAATAATGCCTAGTGACTGAAATTCGTGAAATTTGATAAAACTTCATCTTATCGAAATTAATCATTTTATTAAGAATTAATTTAATAATTTAACACTGTATCGATATCCGTCACGATTATTAAATTCCGGTTTCTGTCTTGTATTAAATTAATCAGTGTGATGCTCGATAGTGTCTTTGATTAAAGGGAAATGAATAAGAAGAAAATAAATGGAGTCTAGTGTAGAAAATATAGACGAGGATTGACTCGTGAAGATTCAATAAAGACGATAAATTGACATGTCCCTGTCTTCACGTCGATTGTTATAGATAGGACATGAAAAAGACTCTGGTTGGTCGAAATTCAATAGAGATCAAATGGCTTCCTGTCAAAGAGAAAATGGCTGTCAGACTCCCTGGACCAATATCGACATCACTTCCAGTATCTTCAATGACATTTCGGTCCAGATTATAACATAGATGCATGACGATGATTCAGACTCCAAGATATTCGCCTTCGAGCAACCAATAATACACAGAGTGTCCATTCTGATTGACCGAGTAAAATTAATGTTCAAAATTTACCATCAGTCGATAAGTAGATACAGAAAAAAAAAGTTTACATAATTCTCATTTTATTAAATTCTTCTTTATTACATCATATGGACAAAGACACACAATTCAAGTGATTCGCCATTAATTTTCAAAGTACCACAAAAAAAAGGATTTTTCAAAATTTTATTTCACTCCAAATTCATACAGCAGTCAATTACCGACAGATCCTGTACTGTTTATTGCCCATGAGAATTTACCTAATAATACAGTCTGATTGTGCCGCACGTAACGAGCTTTATTGCCATATTGATTGCGAACGTACATACGATTAAATGAATGCTAATGAAATACGGCCCTGAATTGTTCGGTGTTTAAACAAGTGAAATTAATATGACAAATTAACGGTCATAGCTAATCCAGTACGTAGAGGTACGAGTTGGCTCGAAATAGGTAGACGTGTATGGTGTTTAGTATGGTAAGGGGTAGTGTAGAAGAGATGATCAAATGGTGGAATACAAGACAAGCATATATGACCGGTGCAGGATATGTAGAGAGCCGATAGCAAATGCCAGAGGCAACACCGTTCAATTTAATGGTTGACGCTTTATTGGAATTCCGTCCAATTGCATTTTTTACTTTAATTTCGTTACTAACGATTGGCCTTGTACGCGGATAACACGTAACGAGTCTCTCGAGTAATTCGAGAGGACGAGTGAGGCCATCGGTAAAAACCATATAATCTAACTGCAAATTATAATGGAGAATCGTTATTTGGCCGTCAAGCCTATACAGACTTTTGAAAATAATTTTGATTCATAATCAATTATTTCAATATGGTTTAGATAATTTGTAATATTTTTTTTTTATATTTTGCTCCAATACCTCCGGGTATTACGTTTCCGGCGCCATTGTCGCCGTAACCAAGTTTCGGTGGGATGGTCAACTTCCGTTTTTCACCAACGCACATGTCTAAGAGTCCTCGGTCCCATCCCTGGATCACCTGTCCAACGCCTAGTTGGAATGTGAAGGGTTGATCCCTGTCAAGGCTGTAACAGATAAAAAAAAATTTTTGGTTAAACACGTAAAAATAAAATTTTCAATCGTTTATTAGCATTTATTTGAGACGCTCGATGGAGAAGTGAAACAAATTTATTGACCAAACCGAGAGCAAAGACGAGATCAGACGGAAGAGGAAAAAAAAAATACAGATAACAAGAAACAAGAAACGTGGTAAATAAGTAAGGCGGAAAAGCAATGTGGTAAAAATAAAGTCCCTACGTTCGAGAATGTCGCCTCAATTCCAGTCGCCGGGTATTACGTGCGGAAAAGTTTGCCGCTGCGGCGCGGAATTTCTGAACAGTACTTGCAGCAAGCAGGGGAAAATCTATGGATGTGGGCTGGTACCTATTTGTCGACACGACTTTGACGCGACAACTTCGACGTAGATTTTACAAGAATGCGAACGTCGCCCACATGAAAACACGATCAACGTCATTTTAACTGAGTAGACTTTTCGCTTAGTTAAAAACTAGACTTAACACTTCGTTCTCAACCGGTGAATAAATACCTGAAATCGTGTTTGCTGTTCAATACGTAGTAGCACATAGAAATGCACCCTGATAATATATATTATTAGATAACACGTGAGCAAAATTTGTATTCATAGAAATTCGCCATACTGATCGATTTCGTGTATTGAAATTTTCACTTAAGCTTATAGGCGAATCATATATATATATATATATATATATATGTATATACGCACCTAGACCATCCCCTGGAATACGTGCGTACAGGGATTTCTAGGAGAAATAAAAAGCATAGAAATTCCCCTAGCTCGTAAACATTATGAAATTTGCATATCTTTTCCTCGAGGTCGTAGAAAAAGAACAAAGAAAATTCACTCCTACGACCAACAGGCACCAGCATAGGTAAGCATCCAACACCAATTTTCATGTGAGACATGGAGGGACTTTACGATCCGCATCCTTTTCCACTGAATCCTGTTAGGAAGGTCACGTACCCTATGCTTTTTTTTTTCGCACCCTTTCTCATCCGCGTCACGTGACCCCCGACGGATCAATTTTAGAGGGTAGAAAAATCCTTTTCTTACGAAGAGTCTTTTCGAGTTTTCTAATTTTTTACCAGTTGGTGTATTGATGATGAATAAGGGATGAAAGTGGGGTGGGTGGTTAGAGGTTTCAAGGATCGGGGGGGTTAGAAACAATTAATTATTTAATTAAAGTCCACGCTTTACGAGACCCCAACCTTACCACCTGCTTTAAGGGCTGTTCGCTAATGCGATACTCATTATGTGAAATTTATACAAGGGTAGTTTTTTTTCTTCTTTCATTTTGATCTTTTTGGGGTTTTTTTGTGTTCAAGATTTTTGCACGCTCGCTTTGTCGCGCTTCGATGCGTTTTTCGAATGTTTCAATCTAACGAGTGTAACGGTGTGAACTCGCCTTTAATCCTCTTAGAGAACAGCGTGGAAAACACCCTGTGGATGCGTGAATAATAGAGACTGGTAAGCGCCGATTCCCTAGGGGTTGTTTCGGTTGCATTAAGCACCCCTAGAACAGTGGTAAATTTGCAATAGCAAGTGACGATTTCAAAGGATCCACTGAAGTATTATTATTCAGGGGGTACGTTTCTAAAACATCCCTTAGCGATACCCATTATACTCCACTGTGCACTCGCCCTTACTTTTTTACAGAACAATAAAAAAATTCAATCTCCCGACTGTCTCGAGTGTATCACTTAACAGTAAGACACTTGCAAATTTTCCATCCCCTATATTTACCTACGAATAACTACCCGATAATTGTCATCGCTTAAAAGAATATTATTTATTTTCTCTTTCAACCCTTATCAAGTAAATTTATACCCGTTCACAAGTAAACGCTCGTTTAATTACCGCCTTGATAATAATGATAAATAAACGATCCCTTCGATAACATCGACTATTGATACCAGCGATTAAATTTAATCGGACCCGAATTAAGGGTTGTAATTTGTATTGATTACAAGTAATTTTCAAAGCCAAGTACGAATGTTGTACCCAAAGGTCCAAATCGACTGGTCCGAAGGACTTGGTAATAATAAGGGTGCACTGGTACAGCGCAAGTAGATCAGGTCCAAAAGTAGTCAGACCAGGCGCAATAGTCTCGTATCTACGAGAAGATACGAAATTCATCGTAATTTGTCACGGCCAAGTAAAAAACGAGCAAGTCCGAGCGACTGGCGTTAGCGAGGCGTGGCGCGACAGGTATGAGTAAACGTATTTTAAAGCGCGCCCTTATCCTAGGGGAGGAAAAACAATTGCTCTGGGACCGCCGCTAAGGGATGACAAGAGAGAAAAAAATGAGGAGCTAAAGAAACAAAAAGAAAAAATTGGAAACTTTTTCCTTTGCTGGGCTGACGTATCCATATGTGTATATTTATATGCATATGTGACGCGTAACATATTCACATATGCCGTCGTTTTTTAAAGAAGCATTTCTTTTTGTTTTCACATAGAATGACGGGCGTAACACATGTTTTGTATCGTTGGATTTTAAATATGTAAAACGAGACTCATATGTGCACGCATGTACATACGTGTAACGTATGAGCTCTTTTTTTGTAACGCATGAAAAATTTAATGATTACGTAACATACTTGTGCCAAAGGTAAAGAATAGAAAGGAAGGAAAAGTAATGTTAATATTCTTGTCTGCGTACTGTTTAATGCATACATTATTTCGTTCCACATATGTTGCTGGACGTGTGTGTAAACGGGCGTATACGTAGACGCAGGACATGCGAGATGATAGAGAATGGAGGTAAAAGTATCTCAGATCCGAAATAAAATATTCATTGCTGGCAATTAGCAAATCAGCTTTTTGGTAATTGCAGTCATGTTTTAATCAAGAGCAATTAATGTACGAGTAACCGGAAGTGGAATTTACATATATACAGTATGAGATAGGAAACCGTAATAATAGTAGCAGCAGTAGTAATAGTAGTAATAGTAGCAGCAATAATAGTAGTAATATTAGCAATAGTAGTAGTAGTAGTAGTAGTAGTGGTAAAAAAAATCTCAGCCGGTAAAACAGAACTAAAGTCGAATCCAGAACGCGATTCTAACGAGGTAACTTTGAAGTTGAAGCGAGAAGGGATGATATAAAAAGAAGATGGTTACATCCGGAAACTTTGATGCGCCCCTACATCCGTAAATTGGATAACGACGGAACAGCGGTGTTTTATCCTGAATTAAATTCAGGTGTCTCTTTAATTTCCACGAGAAAGAGACAGCCATAATAATCCAAGATGAATGAAGAGATGACAAAAAGAAAATAATAAAAGACTCATCAGAGATTAATGAAAATTCTTCGGTCGTTTGATTCGCGTGGCAACTAAGATAAGATTTACTTTAAATGTCAGTCAAACTGTTATCTGCCAAATGACTTCATTTGAATTTCATCGCCGCTTCAATCATTCGCTTCTATCTTTAATTTTATTCTCTTTTTTTTTCTTCCTTCGCCAATTCACAGCTATTATTATTACTTGACACGTCGTATGCTTCGTTACACGTATTAAATATGAGTCCAAGATAAATATCGGGTGAAAGTGAAAAATATTTTTTTTTTACTCATTTCTCTTATCAAATTATTACGAAGCTTGCTTAATCTTTCTTATCAGCGGACATAAAATAACACTCGAAATATTGACTCGTACCTGACGTCATTTTTCAAGAATTTACATTGACGTACTATATGTACTTTTTTCCCACCCAGTACGTCTCTTGTGTTCAAAACAGACTAAATTTCTATCTTATGCAATTTCAATGTGGAACTGATAAGACAGTATTAAAAGATACTTCGTCGCGTACAGTGCGTAGAAAAGCACGTAAAGCAGCGTAATTTTAAACGTGACTTCAGTGCTTATGCTGGCGGCTGATGCTGCTTGTATGAAATTCATTATTGCCCGTGATTAATGGACAGTAGCGAAACGAGTGCAAAAATAATAAATCGGACGACCGCGCGAAACATGTGAGATATGAATATAAATATAATATAGTGAAAAGTGGAAGAATAAAATTGGCAAAAAAAAAAAATTTTTATATCTCCCAGCCAACGGGTAAGTTTGACTATACATACCGTCCGGGTTATAAGTTTATTAGTGTGACGAGTGATTATGCAACGAAAAAAAAAAGCGACCACCTAAGGCAAAAATAATTTGCACACTTCTGGACCAAACCTTAACCCACCCGCTAGTCACCCCTTGGATACATTCGAAGAGTCAGACTCGTAATGCATTTCTTGTATTACAGTGCAGAATGACGAGTCTAACCTGTCAAATAAAGCCAAAGGGTTAAATGAGAATTGATTTTAAGGAAATCTTTGAGATGAAATCTGTTGATTTATTTCTGAACGCGATGTGTCGTTGACGGGGAGAGACAAAATTTTATTGAAAATTTAAAAAGACTAGCCGAGCTTCAGTATGCAACACGAGAAGGGTATATATATATATATATATATATATATATATATATATAGCTTATGCGTAGGATATGAGAATAAGTGACATAAAAAAATGTGAGGAAGCAGAAAGAGAGGAAGATGAAAAGAAAAAAAGATAAATTCAAGATAACGATAAAGCAAAAGCTTATCGTTTCACTTAGACGGTATAGTGTTTCCAGGTATTCGCAGGGATTATCCGATGCTTATTCCCAGAAGTAAGAGTGAAGAAGAAAGGAAAGAAAGTGTAACAGGAGCGAAGCGGTAGGAGCGGAAAGAAATGGCGGAAACGAGGGAACAATGAGAAATACGAGAAAACGGTTTCCGGAAAAGGGAGAAAAAGAGAAGAGACGCGAGAGAGCAGCCGGAGCTGCAAAATTTACATAGGGAGCGCGCAGGTGCGGAGAACGTAAATCGCGCAAGATACGAATGGAAAAAGAAACGAAGAGGGAAGACGTAAAATAAGAGAGAAGAGAAGTGTGGAGAAGAGCGAGAAAGAAAATATTGCAAAAAATCATTAAGAATCGTTATCAAAGAATTTTTCGTATCTTGATACGTGATACCCAGTGTTGCTGGGATACCAGGATGGTACGGTCGAGGCAACGAAAGTTCTTCCATATCTATGGCGGACATTAACATATCAAAGAGCTCTCGGTTATTTAAATTTATTCCCATAGGGAAAAGTGTATGTATATATATATATATATATACACACACATACATATCGAGACTACGTTATCTTGCGTGAAGCCGCGTATTCATATAGAAACGAAATATAGGTTCTCTGTACTTATAATATATATAAATATATGCAAGGTATCAGAGACCTCATATATTATTCCTATATGATATATTCGTGGGTGAAAAATATATAGGTATAATAGCTGTACTTAAAAGATTGAGGGTCTCTCGATTGGTACTAAAAATGATATAATTATTTTACATAGCAAATACGAAATTACCGGCGCAGCCGTCAACGTGCGATTAAACGACATGAGGTTTTCCTTATTAACGTGACTTGCGGACGCGCATACGGGATTTTTGTCTTTTTTTTTTCTGGTACGGTTTTATTAAATTTTTATAGCCGAACCGAAACGTTTCCATTTTTTCTTTTTTTCTGTTACTGTACAGAAATGCTATAAGACGGCGTAATTTTAAACCTTAAAAGATCGCAAGTCGACGTTTCATTGGCTTGGTTTTACTTTATATTGAAAAATTGTATATATATATATATATATATATATATATATATAGACATAATTGTTACAATAGGATATATACGATTGGAACGTAAATACCTATGTATTAATGAGCAATAATTATTACCGAAATGAGATCAATAATTTTTCTCGCATTCATTCATCGTCAATGTGCAACGTGCAGCAAATGCAATCTGCACACGTGCAACTTGTAGTTACGATCAGTTGCACTTTACATATAGTTAGATACGGCGCGTGTGCACGTGCACAGGTTCAATATCGACTGATACGATATTCATACGACGTGCCGTACGATTTTCTCTCAGAGAGACGCCAGGCGTCGGTAAGAGAATGCGAAAGCGTCGCGACGCCGCAGAAACGTGTATAAAAATTACGGTGATTGGAAGATCACGAAAAAAAAATTGCATAAGAACGAAATTGTCCCGATAACAGCCACGTGATAAACTCACGTCAAACTACGTAAAACGAGACATACGATTAATAATGAATTTGAATTTCCCGAAAAATCGCGAACGTTTTTAAGGTTAAGTTTGTCGATTGAGCATTTTCCAAATGTCAAAGCGAAATTCCGACATCGAGCCCTGAGCGCCATCGGCGTCGGCAGGTAGCTTAGGTAATGCAGATTTAGACGAGGCGTCGCGACGCTATGGGCTTTTAGACTCTGAGACTTGGACTAATTAATTTATAGACACCATCCTTATCTGTTACCAGAGTTGGTGCACGTGCATTCGCCATCCCTAAGTGGTTGGAGATCGCGAGTAACTCTGTGATAACACCAGCAGCCAACCAGACTTCTTGATTGAGAAGTCTGAGTGTACATTACCAGTAGTATATATATATATATATATATATATATATATATATATATATATATATATCTTTTCATTCTTACAGACATTTTCATTTCGACTGTATAAACAACATTGCCGCCTGTATTTACCGGCAAGATCTATAGCCCGTTCCTTATAACTTGAAGCACGTTCACCCTGTAAGCTCGTCGAAAATTGTTTCCGGCGACTGCAGAATAGACGCCGCTGCCTCGGGTACTGGAGACGAGGGTCTCTAGGCCTACGCCGGAAGTTCGTATCGCGGCCATGTTACGATTTCCCATGCGGGACGTACGTTACGTTACGTTACAAGGCAGCATGAAATATGCAACGCCATCTGCCCTAACCTAACAGCCAATTCGCGTAGCAATTCGCCGATTCCGGAGTGTAGGGTTTACTTATACAAGCCTAACCTCGAATGTATAGCTGAGTCGAGGAGATACGTGAAACAAGGCGGTTCGAAAATAGAAGGCTGGAAATTGATTGTCCATCGAGTTTGCTATGACGAAATCAGCGTATAAAAATAATCAGGTTAGACCTGAATGTTCAACAATTTGTCGTCGTCGAGTGGAAGGGAATTTTTAGCGAGCCTGTGAAAATGTCCGTTGAACGAAAATCCTTCGCCTCTACGTGGCCGCACGTAGCGTTTGAGCGGCTGCGCTAGAGAAAAGCGAACTTCCGAGTCGCGTGTTTACGTTCCTTCGTAAAAAGCTGCTTGTCGCATTACGTAAGAGCGTCGCGAGTTTTAGCGATGAAATTTCTCAAAAACCCCGCAAGCGTGACTGAAAGACTTTTGGCTTGTAAGTGAATTCCTATAGAAGGAATCTTCTGGCTATGATATTACCGTACGATTTTTATGGCCAAGCTTCGACCGAACGCCGACAGAGCGCAGCACTTGGTATTTCCGATTGCCGAAAGCTCCGACTTACTCCGAGCTGTACCTTGTCTGCTTTTACGAATTCGAAAACTTAATTCGTCGTCTGCTCGCCCACTTGGCCTTATCGCTCGGTCGAACTCTTGGCGAACTTTGCTCGAAATTACGCGGCAACTTTGCCTCCTCGAGAGATAAGCTCGTTTCGAATGGCCGATCGAGTCTCAACTTCAGACGGGAAGCGGACCGAATCTTACGCTTCGTTTTAATATTCTTCAATTTCTCGTGTGCAAAAGCTCCTGGCGGAGCTTGCGGCGTATATAGTATATACGTGCAGCTTTACCTACTTCGGTCCTAGACAGTCAAATCGAGGGGTCCAGATTTCCTGAAATTGTCGGAAAGCTCGTCTGACGTCAGCATATTCCCCACGCAAATACATCGGGAAGATCGTCGTAGACGTCGCAGTCGTCAGGTTGGTAGTCGCGGTAAGAATTTTATAAAAGCACAAAGACTGCCGGCTTACCAAGAAAATTTGTCTGTCTGAAGGAAAGATACGAATCTGAAGACGTGTAAATAAATAAAGAATACGGATATTAAAGAAGAAGAAGAAGAAGTTTCGTGATGAGGAGCAGGGTGATAGGGGGGGGGGGGGTAGTGGGGAGGGGGGGGGGTTGATAATTCGAAATTAAGTAAGTGGAGGGGAGAAGCGAATTAAAAAAGTTAATAGTGACTCGTGTACAAAGACGATAAGAACGACGAGGGGAAAATATCAAAAAATATTTTTTTCTTTTTTTTTCCCTCTTATTGGACATTCGAGAAAAAAGCAAAGAAAAAAAAAAAAGATTTAAGAAGAGAGATTATTTTTTTTATTACGCGCAAGGAAGTCTTTAACGGACGCATCTCGGTTATTAATTTACCTTTGTAATTAAAAATATATAATATCGCAAGGCTTCTCGTGCCTTTTCTTGGCTCGTTAGAAAAATCCGCCCATCAAACTGATCGACTTTGTTTATTAATACGGTAAAGTTAACGTACGTCGTGCCAACTTGGAAAGATTAAAAAGTCCCTATAGGAGTTAAGCATTGTGTCATAAAAATTATAAGAGGCAGTTTGGCTACACTGCGTCTAGTGACTTTTTGTCACGCGTTCCAATTAGCAACTCGGTGTCTTCTATGAAAATATCTAGGGACTTTTTTTGTTTTACCCGACACATTCCACCCGAGTCCAACATTACCTCTAGGCAAAGTACCCGCGTAAAACAGAGTAAAGTCGGTTCAAGCTAACTTTTCTTTTTTCCAACCAAATGACGCTCGTGCTTTTAACGTTCGCACGGGATTAGCAAATCTGTCCAGGAAAATGTCGGTAAACTCGGCGACAGCGACGAGAGAAATTTATCAGTGAGAAAAATATTTTTAATGTATTTTGACAATGCAAAAAAAAAAGTATCGCATTCAGAATGATGACTTAGTATTTTTCGAAATTCACACGACTAATAGGCATTTTTATTGGCAGCCATTGGCCACACTGCAAGCTCTCGTAAATTCATATAGCGCTGTGAATCGTGTGCGAGTGGGTGAACAAAGAGGAGAAAACAATGGAATTCGCAAAAAAGAAAAAAAAATAGAACGAGCAAAAAATCAAAAAAAAAAAATTCCAACCGTACATCTCCGTTATTCGTACTAATAAAAAAGGCCGGTATTAGTTTGGCTCTACTGTTAATATTGCGTTCCGCGTTCGCGCTATGAAAATCGGCCGAATCGAGCGGATATTAAAGATCCCTACGTTACCTACGATGTATGAACAAAATACACACGGTACATATACGCACGCATATATCTGCATATATGCACATCGAAATGCACCACACGTGCACAATACCGGCACTGCGCATCGCATCGTGCGCGATTCTTTATTCGCATTGAAAAAATCGCGACGACAGACGCTTAAAACGTGCTTTCGGTAGCGGATGGTAATAACGCATTGGCGAGTGCAGAACTTTCGAGAACGAGTGCATAATGACAATCGGTCGAAAGCTCCGAACGTCTTTTCCAATTATTTGTAACAAGTTTTACTTGCGTTCGAAAATATTGCTTTTACGCGATCTGAAATTCACATGACTAAATACATGGGTTTTCACGTGATATTACGTATGCGCTAATTTTGAGTGAAAAAAAAAAGCATTCACTTAATTTCACGTGAAAGCTAAGTGTATTTCGAAAAAAAAAAAAAAAAAAAAAAATATATCTCACGGACCAACCGTATTTATTTTAGTAAACCAATCTGCAGTTCTCTTACATACGAGGACACTGATTAATTGGCAATTAGTATCCCTGTGACAGCGCGGATTGGGCAGTGACAGGAATCAACGGCTGAACTAATCAAGCCGTATGAACGCTAAAAATGTACTGTGCCTGTCGATATACTCGTGGATACATTTTATTGTAGTTGCGCGTAATCGAATTTGAAATATCTAATTGCGTAATGGTAAAACGAAATTCAGTAATAATAAACAACGAATAGCTTGGTTTGTATTAGCATTGGCTATTATTGTTATACTTTAGGTGTAATAGCTAATAAGTTAAAGCCAGGTCGGCTAGTGAATTGCGGAAAATTAATAAACGTAACGAGAGAATTAACTTTCAGGAGCAGTTGTGGCTTACGGAGGTATAGAAAATGTACTACACTCGTATGAATACTCGTTATACCATATTATATATTATATATTATATATTATATATTATATATTATATATTATATATATTATATATTATATATTATATATATTATATATCATAAATTATATATTATACATCGTAGAGTCGTATACAGAATAGTATGTCCCATACAAAGGCTATATACTCCATACCATAAAGATAGTTTATTACTGCCGTGGGTCTGCAGCTACTTACAAATTTCAAATTCAGAAAAATATTCGCAGACCATGAACTTTCGCTTTTAAATCTGTAATAATGATACACGTATGTATGTCCTAGGCACACATCGGATATGCATAAGCATGCATGTGAACGTACGTCGTAAAATTCACAGGATCCTTTAAAAAGATGCGTCCGCGTGTTTTAACAGCGGTTGAGCCTGAGTGACTGAAGTGTCGCGACGTGGCTCGTAGCGCGTAGATGCATATGAAATTTACATGTCGTCCTGAAAAGTGGAACTGGAGAGACGCGCAAGCGCAGTCGACGGGCGGGAAATATTTGCAATTCCAAAGACTCCGCTGGGACACGTAACGTTGCGGGTAGTAACGCCAGATGAAATCTTTCTGGTACAGTTGGTATCCCTGGCAAAGATACGACAGAGATCTGAAGCCACGTGTTTCCATCCTTGTCTTGCCTACACGGATGCATACGTTATATGCACTCCAGTCCGCGGCGCAGTCCATACGTGGAGCATATGTGGAGCATGATGTAAATATAGTATTAGCGTGCGCGTGTGTCGGCGTGACTTCCATTTTGACTTTTATGTTAATCATACGACACGATTCGATATCGGACTTTATGGCGCGTCCATATACAAGCCAGTCGCACTGGCGAATACAAAATGTAGGACTGCGACGAGCGATAGAGACGTTAAAGAAAAAAAGGCAATAAAGAAAGAGCGGTAGTTCGTGGGATCGCCGATAGCCGGCGCACTAATGGGATTCCGATAGCGAACAAAACCAAAAATGCATTTACCCGGTAAACTGGCAGTGCTAGTTACTTTTTCCTGGGGACTTTTTTTCTAGTCACAACTCCGACTATCCGTCGTCCAATCCAACTGCGGTCGTAAGTAGGAAGAGAAAAAAAAATAATAATAATTCGTCACCGTTACTCCGACAATGGGATTTCGTTGAATGTAAAAGGGAGGAAGAAACGTTGGAGAAAGGTTATGAGAGGGATGAAAGTCGTGAAAGAGAAAGAAAGAAATGTATGAAAAGTGTCAATGAGAACGTCATTAACTGCGTCATTGTAATCCCACGTCGGTTTTCTGACGTCAATGACTATCCATTGTTTTCTAGGGAACAATCTCGGGGTCACGAATACGTGCGGGGCTATGCCTTTGCGCATGCGCCCTAACGTTCTAGCTCATACAATCCCTGCTACCTCAGGCGGCGCAGTTAATGACCGAGAAATTATTTCCTTGCTAATTAACCTAGCTAGGAGACTGTCGGGCAAGGTGGCCTGGGTTGGCGGCCATAATTAAGCTTCCTCTAACGCGATAATTTCGTTCGAGAACGATGCAAGTAGTAACGACGCGCGATAGCGGATACGATCGGACATCAAAAGTGGGCGAGGTTTATGATATTGGTTTAGTAATGCGAAAACAATGAGGCCACTTCGGGCGCCACTGTGGTATCGAGAGGCGGCAATTTCAAATAGGTTTAAAAAAAAAAAATTCTTTTATAACTACCAACCCCTCCGCGTCAACCCCCTCTTACAACCAAACATATAAAACAAGTCAAACCTGTATGTTTCGGCGAAAAGTCAAAAATAAATTACATTGGTACCCCTGTGGCTTCTTGGATACATACGAACCCGCTAAACTTGATAATCCAAACCGAGGGTGTCTTGAAGGAGGGTAGGTACGTCATCGCGTTTTACCCCCACGGGGCATATGAAATTTTAATATCCCTTATTACCCCAGCTTCCTAATTAACACCGTCAACCCTTTCAAATAGTCAAGTTACGACGTATTTCGTTACCAACCCCCAAATTATATACTTACCCCTTTTCTTTCATCGTATTAGCATTGTCATTATCATCCAACTAATAATTGTATAATTAATATGTATATTTTATAATCCGTATATTAAACGACTGAATAAACAAGTCTCCAGCCTTTAGGGGATGAAGGGATGTTTGATATCACTGCGTGTTATTCTGATTTAACCTACAACATAAATATTCATCATATATTTAAGAGCTTATATATATGTCATACATGGATTCAAGATAAAACATCAGGGTTACCATGTTCTTGTGTCAGACTGTACTAAGTACAGTTAACGACAATCAGTTTTCTATGGTCGTTAAGGGTAGAACAGTTAGGTACCCCGTTATCGTGACGAGTCCGACGGTCAGTGAAACCGCAAAACTACCCTTTAACCCCTATGCAAACGTTACCTTTGACGACATTATCTACGGGGGTAGTTTATTTCGAGATTAAAGTTAGAAGCATAGACAGTAAAGTGCGTGCAAATAGTTACGAACGGGTTTGTCCGGCGACTAAAAAGTATGGCTAGGTTGGGTCTAGATTTTACATAAAAATATATACATACGAGAGACACAGGAGGCAGAGAGAGGGTTGAAAGTCAAGCACGTTATACAATAAGGGATGAAACTGCGACAGGGTGCGAAAGGAAGTAACGAGTACGTTTCTGTGTGTAAAACGAAGATGGCTGCGCAACAATGAGATACGCAATGCCAGGCTTGATTCGATAAAGTTAAAGAAAATCCCCCAGGGAATAATGGAAATGCCCAAGGGTGGATTTTACGTCGGTTCATTTTTCCACGTAAATTCGTTCACGCGCGTGGACGAGATTGAGGGTGAACGAAAAATGATAAATACAAGCGAAGGTCTCGTGAAAATAAAAAATGGCCGACAACTGCATCCGCGATGCAATGTGCATCCTCTGGCTGCACTTGTCATATATCTCGTATGGTAAGTACAGACCAAGCTAAAAATTGAGAAATCCTAAGACAGCAGCGCAAGTTTCCATGTCTGTGCAGAGAGAAACATTGACGTTGGTACCGAGAGAAAGGAAATACACGTAAATTCAAAGGCTGGCTACCCCGTTCGGGAAAACGTTATGAAATACGAAGAGATAAGGGCGGATGTAACCTTATTCTAAATTTTACTTCAATTACTTCACGCTAGATGTCTCGTTTTACCTTATTATAAACCAACTGCCGCATTGCGTACGTGCGTGAAATTTGTCGTACGGGCAAACTTGCATGGAGATACTAACCACCCCCCCGCCCCCCTTTCCAACCCACCCCAACTGCCGGAATGATATCGGTATACTGGAAGGGGTGTGTCGGGGGGTTGTAAAATGGTTTGGGAAGTGAGGGGGTAGTGGGGGGATAGAAATATAGAAGTGGGTCGGTTACGTATCGCTATCAACGTATAAAGGATAGGGCGAGCAGAAAATGTTAACAGGGTAATAAATCGTGACGTTAAATAATACGGTTATTAATTGGAGTCTGGGGATGTTGGTGGTAGGCGCCATTGTTGGACTCTTTGATTGTTGCGGATTGGGCTTGTTGCGAGAAATACGATTATGGTATGATTGACTGTAGCAATTCGGTCAATGAGATGGATCGATCTTTCGATGAATGGAGTATAGGTTGTTTGTATGCGTGTACTGGATTTGAAAGATACACTGGCTATTGGCGCGGGGAGAGTTGGATCATTTGGATGCTATTGATATATGCTCATCGCTCATAGTGTGTGCAGAACTAAATGTACGCGAGCTGAATTGTGTGGTATATGGAATAAAATTATTTGTGGACGATACTGTACATAATTTATAGTATGGTATAGTGTGTGTATAACAAAATGCTAATGATACTGTAGTTGTATCTATAGTATGGTATAGTGCATGTATAGTGTATATGTATATACCATGTGTATATATATATATATATATATATATATACCGTGGCATTAGACTATAGTATATAATATATAGAAATGAAATCATTTGTGGACGATACTGTACATAATTTATAGTATGGTATAGTGTGTGTATAACAAAATGCTAATGATACAGTAGCTGTATCTATAGTATGGTATAGTGCATGTATAGTGTATATGTATATACCGTGGCATTAGACTATAGTATATAATATACAGAAATGAAATAATTTGTGAACGATACTGTACATAATTTACAGTATAGCACAGTACATGCGGAATGAAATACAAATAGCGCTATAGTTTGAATATACAGTGTGTATAGCATATACCGTAGCATTAGACTATAGTGTATAGTATACAGAATGAAAACGTTTGTGAACGATACTATAGACAATTTACAGTACGGTACAGTATATGTATAACAAAGTAGAAATGATACAGTAGTTATATTTACAGTAGGGTATAGTGTATGCAGAATGAAATTGTTTGCCAGCGATGCTACTGGTAAGTTTAAATTAAAGTATAGTACATGAATACATACGTAAATATACAATACGCACGTATCGCCTAGAATCGCGCGATACTATACATTAATAACGTACAGTGTATATGGTAAGCAGAGAACGTAGGCATTTCGAAATATTCGCAAACTGGGATTACCGGATATCCGGAGGTTTCACTTTTCAATCAGCGGTTAAATTTTCGTACAAATTCCAAAAGCAGTTACGCCAATGTTTCGATTGCCATAGGACATTTGTATACCCACGTCGCCACTGGCGTAGCCACCGTTAAATTCACGCGTCTGCTTTACCGACGTACCAAACGTATAAGCTTTGCCATTAATCGCGTTGGCCGCCGATCGAAAACTTGAACCGTGAGAAATTCGTACCTTCGCCTTATTATAGTCACGTTCTCTTAGCGAACTTCATCATTAAATCCCCGTGCAATGTAAATCCTACAAATTCGCCCAGTGTATTCATCGCTCGGGTGCAACTTCATTCGTTCCATTCATAGCGTCGATTGAACGACTTCCCATAAGGGTTGCGTGTGCTGACGTTGAATATCAAATTATTTCGTTCCACGTATCTTGCTTCGACTACATCACGAGATCCTCGAGATCGTTGGAGAGGCGAGGCGTCTTGAACGATAAATTTTGACATCCAGGTCCAACCTGTGAACGAGGATAAAAAGACAGGAGGACCAAAAATGAACGAAGATGAACGACGCGAATGACGACGAAAGAGAAAAGCAAAGAAAAATAAAGAAAAGTCATCGAGCTTTCTCGGGCGCGATTAATCTTACGGCTTTCCTATACGAGAGGCGACAGTAGGCGTCGGGACGCCTTTACGTCCTGTTAATGTCGGATGCTGTACTATCGGCAACCGGAAGTACCGCGTGCGTGAAATTTGTTGGCAACAAAAATATATTTGTTTCTGCATCCAAAGGGGTATTAAAATTTCTTTAGGTATTTCTATACGTTGTTGTTGTTGTTATTATTATCATCCCCATTACATTGACAGTGACATAATAATCGAACATAATCGACTCGTTCATAAAACGATTTCGACACCCTCGCTATTCTCACCCCTCGCGCATATCTCAAAAACCACCCCTAACAGTCTATCTGAGCGAATGTAACAAAATTCTCGATCTCATTCCTACGTTTTCGTATGCTACGGTATATTCACGTTACACCGCCATTACTACCCTCTTGACTCCCTTCGCCACCCCACGGCGCGCCGAAGGCAAAGTATTTTACTAGATTTTTTTTCTTATTTCCTTCTTTTGTATCAACCCCCCCCCCCCCACTCCACCCTACACAGTTACACTTCATCCCCTCTCGCCTATGTTCATACTATATAAACCACGAATTGCCAACGCTTCGGGGAAGCGAGCGTCGGGCAGAATCAACCCCTAAACACTAGGGGATGTTTTTTCAACGTTTTTCATAGACTCGCCTATAAATATCTATTTGCCAAGAAGTGTCGAGGGGGGAAGGGGGGTCGGAGCGGAGGGCGGAACGTAGCCAAAAAGTTGCAACCAAAGACTTCGGGGAGGATTGGAGGGTGGAGGAGGAAAAAAAAAAAAAAAAAAGCAGAAACGTATCGGAACGGATCGATCGGCACCTATTCTTAGGAATTTATGGTGGGAAGCTTTTATGCTCACTTAATCAACATTTCCCTTCTGCTTCCCCTACCCCCGCCCCCCCCTCGTCCCCCACCACCCCCAACCAACAAATGCCCAATGGTTTTTCTTTTGGCTCTTCTCTCACTTTGTACTATTCGCTCTCTTACACTCAGGTGTATTCACTTTGAATACCCCCACTCCCTCACCCACCCCTATAAACCCCGATAGCAGCATCAAACGAAAGCCTCGTAAAATCTCACGAATTTTTTTAATGTATAATTTTACCGTATTTCACCTCGTGCTAGTTCAACATAAAAATCATAAACGAAAAATCTCGACCGTTCATATATTTTTTTTTGTCATTTATCGTTTCCTCGCTTAATACAGATTAAATAGACACGAAATCCGCTCTGCGCTCTCCGTTCGTCATTACGAACTGCAGTACAGTGCAGTGGCGCAGGTATAGAAACGATCGTTTGCTTTCAGTAAGAAAGTGTGAAAGTCACGCGAAACGCCAACGCGTCACCATTATAGTCATATGGGTCACGTGGTATCCGTACAAGCCGTGCATGGGCGTGCGCATGCGCGACGTATGTACGCGCGTGGAAAGTACCGCGAGAATTCAAAAATACTCGACGCAACGTAAACACAGCAACACAGAAAATATTTTTTAATAGAACCTTAGTCGGACGTCGCGACGCCCTTGCGAAATGTTTTCGCGAAATTGTTCATTTTAGTAAAGCGTTTTTTGGGGTCGTTAATTAAAAAAAAAAAAAAAAAGAAAATTAATTACATTCTTTTACCGTGTACTGTACTGTGGCGGAATGCGACGGAAATACCTGTCAGTAATTAACCTGCCAACGACGTAACCTCGAAACTACTCAGACAATGAAGGTTCTGATGGTAGGGTGTAAGGGGGGGGGGGGGGGTTACAGAATTCTGTTTAATGACTGCGGGGGCTAACGGGGTGGAGTTGACGTTCGCTATACACGTTGAATTGACGTGGATGAAATTGGACTCGTTTTCAAAAAGCGCGAATAAGGGTGATTTCGAATTTTTTTTTTTTTTTACACGCTCCTTGCAACTATATAGTTATATTATGTGGTATAGTAGAACGTATATATATATATATAGTCTCGTGGACGAATTTGATTTGAGAAAAAGTCAAAATTATCAAAACGACGTTAAATTTCGAAATTTACCTGTTCCCCTGAAATAATCGGACAAAGCGAGGCGAGCGGGGAATCGCGTAACAATAACGAGTGAAATTCAGAGCAAAAATTCAAGCGGCGCATCGTCAAGCGGCGACAAATTGACGACGCCGAAGGACGCCCGACGTCCCTTTGAATATTCCAAGGGGTGATTTAAATTTTAAGGGATTTCACGTAAGGTCCTCGGACCTGCCCCGGGGTATCTTAATTATTTCGCGGAGGTTCAAAGGTCACCAGACATATTCGTACGGACGTCAAAGCTCTGAGTCAAGTAAAAGACGTCGTCGTTCTCGCATTTCAAAGCTGAAGAACGTCGCTCGACCTTCGTAAAATGTAGATTCGGTCCAGATAAGCAAATTTAGCCAACCCCTTTCGCGCGTACATACATAAACGCGTACATAAGCGATCCTGGCAAAAATCACATTGGCATTTGCAAAAAGAAAAAAAAAAAAATTTTTTTTTTAAATACCAATAACAGGCCACACGTTAATTAACCATTTTAAGTCCAAAAGTCCAGCCGTCGGCGTCAGCTGTTGCGCGACGTCGGAAAACGGAAAGGACGTCTCTGATCCTTCGCTGGATGCCATTCGCGTGTATACGCACACGTGACACACGTGTAACATATGTATTTGCATTCACGGCTTATACGTATATATAAGCACACGTCATGTCCAGGGTGAAGAAAAAATGTGACAGGGGGTAGAAAAATTGTGAATTTATCGTCGTGCCACAGCAAAACCTACCCTCGAACCTGATCCTTCACACCACGTATAATACTAATACATACTATATATATATATATAAAGAAATGTGCATAAAGGGGTAGTTTTACCTAAAAGACTTCAAAAGTCCCTGGCGTACGGCGCACCATGTTAAAAATTACCGAAACGAATCGACGAAAGATTCTTTTTCCGAGCGACCGTCCAAATTATTGATTTAGGGGAGGATTAAAAAAAAAAAAATAAAGCAACACATCAGACCGCATCGATCGCGCGATATCGCGTCACACCATAAGGTACATTCATATATGGTAGCTTCAAGGAATTCGCTAGAGATGTGGGATTAAAGTCAGAATACTGGACAGTCGAGGATCGAACGGAGGATAAAGAGAGGAAAGAAAGAGAAGGAAAAAAAAAAGAGAAATAAAGTTAAAACCTGCTGAGTCCGCTCCCACGGGATGCCTAAGCCATATATAGATATAGACAGACTCTCGTCCAACTCAATGATCCATAATGCTACCCCTGAAAATTTACAGATCATCCCCCAAGATTCTCGATCAACCACCCCCACCAACCGTCTCAACGTTAAAAAAAAAACCCTCCCCCTCGCCCCGAGAGTTCACGGTTCGTCAGATGAGAAAATCTTCGAATTATCCCCCCCCACCCTCCCGGCCCACACTCAATCTGTCTCTGCACATATATATATACATCTGTGTATGTCTGTAATATGTAGGGTTGAATTTGCAATTCAACAGCCACCCTTGCTCCATTAAGCTTCACTGTCTTTCGAGCATCAGAGATCAGAAACCACCCTTTCACCTGACTATATATACCCCCACCCCCACACATGTCATTATTCCTATACTCGCATGTGCGTCCGTCACACACACTCCCACCCACACATGTTCCCATCGAAATTTAATGGCGACAGTTTCATACATCGTTCCCCGATATACGAGCGCTTCGCCCATCTGAATCTTTTATAACTACCAGTAGTAGCAGCAGCAGCGTTTCGCAACCCCCCGCGTTTACGTAACGTACGAGGGCGGCGGGCTAATCGACCGGTTTACTATTTTAACGGTACGGCGGAGCAGCCGTCGCTTGCCCAAACAACAAGTGCGACGACGACGAGGCGTGCAGAAAGATGGGACCGAGAGCGAAGACGAAAACCTTGAAGCTTTGAAAATCGCAGACTTAAATTCGCGTTCGATCGTTGGACGTCAAACTATAAATATTATAAGGGGAAAAAAAAAAAAAAAAAAAAAAAAAAAAACACGTAGCCCATAGTAGGTTCGTCGTATTGGTTATTTAAAAAATTTAATGTTCGACCGAGCCGACAACCTGCCTACATCGTCCCTTAACGCGATTCTCGAAGGGAGTTTGTATTTTTTCTTTTCTTTTTTTACAACCACTTATCTTCCTTATCCCCCGAGCAGTGTATCGCGTCACGTGTATCCGAGCTTGGTATGCGAAAGCGCCTATGGGATGGAAACGCGGACAGAGTCACGTTGCGGCGGCTCCCCGAACTAGTCCGTGCGTATCGAGGATCTTCAGAATCGCCAGATATAATGTGATATATTCATGTATATGTATATATATATATATATATATATATATATATATATATATATAAGAAAGTTCAAGAGAGCCAATAAATCAGTCGTGGCAAGCAGAGTATCCCGGACATTAGTATCTAACCACGCCGTCAGGTGGCAACATTAGCAAAGAAATATGGCGAGCGGCATCGAGCCCCAGCACAGCTTGTCCCATATATCACCAGGAGAGCGAAGGTTACGGTCGCGGGAAATTAACGTAACTCGTAGCCACGACTTGTCGAGGCTGGCGACGCGCTTTCACGACGAAGGAAGACGCGCGTGTCGAGCGACTTGTTGAATGGTCGATACTGTACTCAGGTTAAGACGCAGCCTAAACGAAAGCTCTAGCCGTTGTACCGTCAGACTATACCGGATATATTGCGGGCTTATCGGTGGGTATCTGACCCAACCTAACGCAACCTAACGCAACCTAACGCAACCTTATTGCCGAAGCAACGATTGTTCGCGGTTCCTTAAGCTCATTGTTTTGCATTGTTTCTACGAACATATATAGATATACAAGTCGGGTCCACCGTTATACATGTATAGGCGAAGGGTAGACATGACATAATTATATGTATACGACTATTTACAGTGCTGCCAACCCTTTCGTACCTAACCCGTCAGACGCCTTAGCCTGCACTCGCATTTACGTTTCGACGAACGTAATTAATGCGACGTCGGATTTCTGATAGGCGCTCGCCGTCCCGCGGCTAATTTATCGCGAGACACCGCGAGATACGATAACAAACTACGGTAACGCGCGTCGATATCAGTACGCGGATACACAGGTCGTTTCGTTTTTCGTAACGAGCGGTAAACACCGTATTTTTGCGGCACGCCGGTAACTTAGCGAGTCCGGAAAAAGCTATTGGTATACGGAGAGACAAAAATTGAAGGGAAAAAAAAAGAAAAAAAAAAAAAGACAAGGGATCGCACGCCAATTAAAAGTTATAACCAGCAAAGTAGACTAATTGGTCCACTGGCAAAATCATCCCCCGAGAGAAAAAAAAAAAAAATCATTTTCACATTATTCGAATGACTAGAGAGTCGCGAGTATGGGGAATTAAGACGGGGGATGCTAAGTGGCAGCTGGGGGTTGGACAGGGAGGGTGGGTAAAGAAAAACATTCACCTAATTTACGTTTTACACAATTTTCATCAAGAGGCCCCCGCGACTTCATTGTGCAGCATCCGGATGAGTGGGGGAGGGTGAGGGGGGGGGCGGTGTTTTCTATGTGTGGACTTTACGACGAGTGCAAGTTATATGACCGGCGGGGACGAGAGGGGAGGTTTTCGTCGGAGGTTGAAACCAACGCCGTTTGGCCCCGCGAGGAAAAACATTTACCATCCCGGGAGTCCTGGGCTCGGTACTAATTAAATCTAGTAGCGTTGCAGCAGTAAACGAGCCGCCCCTGGGTTTTCTACGGGGCGGATACAGCGGCGCGTATAGGCGCGCGCATGTACCTTAATTAAAATACACGGCGAGAACGCCGAACGAATGACTCGGCGTCGGCCGTCGTAGTTTTGACTTTGTTTAATTGACGGACTTCCTCGAGGCCGCTAAGTTTTAAGTATTCGCCGGCTGCGTCCCTGAGTGGCGGCGTCAGCCTTGTTATTTTGGTTAAATGCGAATTGGGGAAAAACAGAAATTACATTTCCACGCAACACGTATGCACGATGTACAGGATTAGAGCAGCGTACCTGTTTTACCGACCGAGGCTGCTCTAGCTATAGCAATGAACACGGCTAGCTTTAAATGGCCGTAGAAATAAAAAATCTTAACAACCCTATAGTCCGTATAGGTAAGAGGGTGTGTTACGTCAAAGAGACTATAAGCACGTGGTGATTTACGCACGTGGTCAAAATTGAGGGGGTGGGAGGGGAGATAAAGAGAAGAAACTCGAAATAGAACGCGAGTCAATGGCGGAATATTGACTTTATCGACGCAGCAAAGGAATTTTTTCACTGAATACGAGAAAATAGATTGATATATTTTATCACCCTTTCAGACCACCCCCAACCCCTCTCTGTCATCATCCTCTGTCACACCAATCCCTGTCCCACTTACTGGCACGGCAATTTTTACAAAGAGACACAATAAATATCTACCCACCCCGCTGATTGCATTTTGCATACCCGGTCGGTATTGTCGTTTGTCTTTTGCTTTCTTTTTTTAACTCGTCCTCGAATAAACGTCATTTTCAATTCTGTTCTTGAAACACTCGATATGCGCTTTTCGTTGTAATAAATTGAAAGGAAATCGTTGTCCGACCTGACAGATGTATATATACGCGCGCGCGCGCACACACACATATAATAATTTATTTAAATTATATTTAAATATAATTTAATAAAAATGATCTCGCATACGTCAAAAAAATGTTACCCGCCCGTCTGAGTAATTTTTCTCGTTGTATCTTTCTCTTTTTAATAAAATCGCGAAAAAAACGGGAACAAAGTAAAACGGGATAGAC
The DNA here is from genome assembly GCA_030142615.1 of Syrista parreyssii. Lineage (NCBI taxonomy): Eukaryota > Metazoa > Arthropoda > Insecta > Hymenoptera > Cephidae > Syrista > Syrista parreyssii. The sequence continues at coordinate 134,806 of JARQTG010000048.1, forward strand.
GGCACTTTGTATCCTGTCAAGATGGGCGGCGCTTTTGTACGGCAACCAAAAGAGAAGAAACAAGACGACCGTAACAGGACGATATGTGCTAGACAATACAAGGCAGTGACGTACAAAGTCTGGATATGATCGGGAAGCAAGTGAGTGTCTATAGTAATACTGGAACGTATAAACCCGTAAGTACCTATGTCCACTGTGTGCACAGCTGCGAGCAGACACGAGGTGACGGACAACGTGATAAAAGACAAGGCATAACGAAGCAGAAGAGAAAAAAAAGAGTAACAAGTGGAATAAAACGAAAGAAAGGAAAAATATTTGCAAAAAAAAAAATTACTTCAACCTTAATGTTAATAACTTTGCATCTCCTACTATCAATATCAAATATCAATATCTAACTTTATTCACGGGTAGGCGCGTAGCCCGGGACTTCCTACCGTCGCTCAATGCAATACCGCCCTAATGCCAAACACGAGCTACCCATTGTACCCGAATCGTATCATAACATCGTATCCACCGTAGCGACTACGAATTACCACTTAAAGCCCGTATAACGCGTGCTGGGCCTTAACGAGGTTTACACTGCATCCCATTTGCTAATTAATACGGCCTTAATAACAGTCAACGACAAGTCCCCGTGTATAGCTGGACGATCCAGTAGACGAAAGCGTGTAGATATGCAGACAGGACAGCTGTACCCATAGACGGTCGATCGGTAGGCAGAACAAGTGTTATTAGTCTAATGAAAAGCTAACAAATTCTACGTTAAGTATAAACGAGATGACGAGTTATTCCTTATTGATTCGCACGGACGACGTGTTTTATTAATGGGACTAAACGACTATACAGTGTATTAGTAGACTTTTTTTTTTTTTTTTTTTTTTTTTTCAATTATTACCTCGATCGTAATTTTAATCAACGAATTTCCCTACACCCGAGTAAATCAGCGAAAGTACGTGGGAATTTTGCTTTTTTTCTTCTGCCATCTCTTTACGTGTCACTTTCTATATCTGTCCCTGTTCTCTCTATACGTGCTACTGCAGTCTATGTGCGGGCTAAGAGCGACGTGGCGGAACTGACTGTGTTTATGGGCCATGTTGAAATGCAGGAACTTTGAAGAGACCAAGTAGCGAAGGCGTGTGGCACGAGATAACACGTTTTGCTGCCATAAGCAAGGTCCGTCTCTGCTGAGTATAGAGAGGACGATAACGCGTTATCAGGACGGTTTTGTTATCGTAGACCAAGGTTAGGCCTACCCGAGAGTTTCCAGTCGATTTTATGGGAAGTTTGAACGCCGGGCCTTTTTCTCTCGTTGAGAACCGAGACACTCGTTTAACGTAACTTTTTTTTTTATCTTTCGGGTAAAGCTGGTAGCGATAATTATTATTATTTTTTTTACACTTGTCAACGAGACTACTTTTTTTCCTTTTTTTTTCTGTCTCTTTCTTTCTTTTTATTTATCTATCTCCTCCCTTATTTTATACGGACTCTCGCTCCGATGCGTTTCACCGTGTCTTATTGACACTGAGTCTGCCGAGAGAGTGGAGTGAAAATAAAGGAAAGCTTTTCTTTTATGCTTTCGCGTGCTCGTACGTGTACCATTGTTATTATACTTCATCTTATTATCGTCCACGTGTACGTATTTATACTGCTGAAGTCAATGCACGTGTTTTTCGACTCTTATTTTCAAAACTGTTCCAGCTCGACTCGGCGGTGTACAAAAAGTGCCAAAAATACATAGCGAAAGAAATTAACACGTGAGACTCGTTAATGGCAGAAAAGTACGCAAGGTATGTGACACTAAAGTGCCATAGGTGTTCGCGTTGGAGTTAATACGCATGGACTATGGATACTCGAGATTTAAGTGCAACCACGAATCCAAGCGTCGCTGGTCCTGGATTCCCTAAAACAATAGACTCTACGGGCACTTTGACCGTCGGAAAGTTCTGTGACTAAACTACTGACCCAATAACAAACCCGATCCGTTCTACCTTATTACGGCAAACCCCGTAACGCCCATACATGGGAAAGCGAGGTATAAAAAATTTGACAAATTTTCAAAAAAGTATCAAATTTACCAAAAACCGAAATTTTGTCAAAAAGTGACCGTCCGATGACATTACTTGGCCCAGCCTAACCCCGAGTAGCCAAATATAATTAGCTTTAATAAAAGCGAACTAATCGAAAAAAAAAACCGGCTAATTAATGACTCGAAGTAAGCGGATAAAATTTTGAAAAAATTTCCACGTGAATAAAATGCCCAATGAAATTTAAATGTCGATTATAAGGGTGGCTGGGGGAATTTTAACCTATGCTAATTAGTCATTCGAATTGGTTGACACCGCCTAATTATAGAGCGTATAAACCTGACCGATGGATCCAGGAGAAAAATATTTAATTACAAAATCAACACAGCCAAATCCAACGGTCCATTTTCATTTTGACGTTTCACCGGCTAGAAGCCAGGAATTATATTGTAATTAATTGACAGGCAATGGAGGAATTTTATTTTATACAAATTTTTCTCCATCCTCTACGCACATCGCAAATTCATCCCCTAGGTACTTCCGGTATTCATATATATATATAATCATCCTGCACAATTCCACACGTCTATATCGCTTATTTACTTAGGTACTATATATATATATACACAGCTTAGATAGGCAGCTCTACGCGTTTCACGAATCCAGATTTGCCACGAGTTTCGGTTGAGCCGTACCAATCTAAACTACATTAAAGTTCAATCACGGCTTTCGTAGCGGTGAGTAGCGAGGGGTTTGAAATGGTAAAGAAGAGAGAGAGAGAGAAGAGAGGATAGCTAAGTAGTGAGTTAGAAAGAGACAGAGGGAGCTCGAATCAAGGAAAATCAAACAAGCAGAGCGAGTCGTTGCTCAAGCGGAACGTGAATATTTCAATAATTTACTAATTATTGATCTACAATTTTATGAAGGATTGGATCGATCGATCATTCGCTGATCTTGTGGCAGGAAGCGAGAAAGACCATCCGTACTGGGCTCAAAGTCAGGTACAATATATACACCCGGTATAAACAGCTTTAACATGATTTATCTTTCCTCTTGTTATTCCAACCGATACCAAATGCCGTACACGTTTCCTTTATATCCCCGTGAGAATTTTCGAACGACATTTTTCACGATACTACAAGATAAGACGTAGTCCATTGATAAGAATGCCGAGCAATCGACCGTGATGAATTATTGAAGCACTGCGAGAATCAAGTATGGCCACGGTGCCACGTAAAAGCTACGTTAAATCCCAGCCGTACTTTAGCCATGTGTCAGCCGTATAATGGCCGCTTGTATATTCATAATATTTTAAAGTAACGCGACACCAGGTCCCTGGGATCAGACGTGGATGATACGCGAAGACGCGAGTGGAGGAGAAACGGGAAATAATAAAGTGTCAGGCTCGAGTTACGATTATTCATGTGTAATATCGTGAAAGAGGTCACTGACCTTGAGTCGAACTTCGTGCCATCCTTCAAGGTCCCGGTGTAATGCATAGTCAGCTGATCACCCTTCTTCGACTTGACGTCACAAATTTCGGGCACGTAGACATTCTCCACCTTTAGTTCCTCCGACTCGGCCCGAACGCCGAGACTTGCGATAATCGCGAACACGAAGCACGTCGCGAGCGCGTAAAAAGTCATGGTCGCTGCGTTGCGGATCATGTCTGAGCGGTGACGGCTGCCGGCGAGGACTGAAGTGCCGATGGTCTATCGTTCGCGGCGTTGGCGTCGGTGGTGGCGGCAGTCGGCTGTACACTGACGCGGATACGTGTAGCCTGCGTCTGTGTGTAGCGATGCGCGCTGGTTGTATGCGCCGGGACGAGACAAGCGTCGCTTCGAGGGAGGAGGACGGTAGAAAACGCCACATTGCGCCGTCTCATTGGCTCTCGTCGTGGAATCTAGGCCTCCGCGTACGGCTCTTTCGTGATGGTTGATGTCATCGCTTTCATGACCGTCGTCCTGGTGGGGAACAAGACTGACCAAGACCACGTTTCCTGATGACCTCGTGGAACGGGAGCATTGAATATCATGCGTGGTCGAAACTTATTGGACGATTAAAAAACATGCACACATACGTCACACGTGATACGTGGAGATACATGAAATATTTTTTTTTACCTGATTCACTGAATATCGTTCGGTGACCATCGTATATATGTGGCATAAATATTTGCCACATATGTCGATTTTACAATACAGCCAAAAGCGATAGGCCGGGCTTGGTTTCCATGATACAGTTGGACAATCTGGAAACTGATTACTAAAGACGGCAGCCACTTTGGTGATGTTAAGTCACGAAAATCCGAGATCCCTCGTATGACATCCTTCACCCTCTGACACGGCATCCTGTATGTTCTACATATTAAGCTCGAGTTACGTGCTACGTGCGATCGAGATTTCGTATAGGAAACCTGAGTCGTCTGTGGGTTCTACGTTAAGTGACGCGTGTAGCTCATATAGGACGCACCAGGCGCACATATGCTTCGCTATAAATTGTGTATAAGATGACATCCGAATACGGAGCGAAATGTTGATCAATAATCAATCTGATAATTAAATCAACAGTCTCGTTCGTACGAATGAAAAATAAATGAATTCAAAAAGTCAACATATCATCATTCAAATTTCCCCTGATCTTTGAAGCGCTTTTTTTATCCCCCCACCCCACCACCCCCTATACTCTTCAAAACTAATCTTCCCAACAAGACATCCGCCATATAAGTTATCCATGGTGTCTCAAGTATTGCGTGAACTTCCGCTAATGGGCAACCACCCCCCCCCCCCGCCCCCACATACTACACCCCAACTCCAAATGCAGCCATTTCCGGGCACTTTTTAGATTGCCGCGATATGTCGCCCAGGAAATAGTGAAGGAAGGCAGTGCGCGACAGGACGAAAGTTCTATGCTTCGCGAAAAGCACACACACGTGCAGTGTGACATAAGGAAAGCGATTTGCAGCTGACGCGTCCATGTGTCAGCGGGTGTGAACCCAGCCTAACCACGAGAAGAAGGATTTATGTACTTAGCCATATGAGAGAAGGTAGTGGTGTAAGATCGTGTAGACAGTAGAAAAGAAAATCCTGTAAGATGATTGGTCCTTTTCTTTTTTTTTTTGTCAAGGTTCCTAAAAACTTAGGTAATCCATATGTGACATAAAAATGGGGTAGAACGTGCGAGTGGAGTGTTGAGTAATAATATATATATATATATATATATATATATTCGCCACTTTTAAAAAATTTTTTTTATTTGTAGGGTTAGGTAATATAGCTATACATACGAAAAGTTTGATATCAATATATATATGCAGATAGTAATTTCGAGTTATCTGATTACGGGCTGATTGATTTTATCCCGTCGATTGTAATAACATGTATTTCGAACCTTTGCAAAATGTACATTCAACGTGGTTTACGTTCCACGTGGGGAAATTTATCGGTCCGGTGAACCGCACACGTGTGCGCGGGAGAAAATAATATAAAATATACATATAAACATTATGAATTTTTAATTCACATTGCCGACCCTATATATATATATATATATATATATATATATATATATATATATAGAAACATTTCTCTCGTTTCCGATGCATTAAACTACACATATTTGTAATGGGATTTTGTATCCTGATTATTCTTCGTTCTTTGGCATTGCGAATTGCGTGCTCCGTAATGGCGTCGTTTCCGGGTAAAAACGTAGCTACGCGCATGCGCGCGTAACAGTCCCTATACGTGTGGCTAACAGTGCCTAGCCAAATAGATAGACCGCGTAATGCACACTTGAGCCAGTTAGAGCTTCGTAGATAACCAAGCTGTTTCCAAGCATGTGGCACGGGTTAAGGGAAAACAGGGGCGAGCCTGGGATTCCCGTGGGGAGTTATGCGCCGGGAAATACGCGTCTGGACGTTGCACAGCTATTCGAGAAACGGGATGCCTTTCGGCTGGCCGCTATTATTGCGGTTTCAAGAAAGAACCGTTAAACCAGTCGAATAGCGAAATCGTATCTTGATAGGATTTTCTTTCTTTTTTATCTTTTCGTATTGCTATGAGATTTTTCGTGTATAACGGACACTCGGATACTCGGTGCGACTGTACGAGGTCGAGCATTGACTTTAGGCGATATCGAATAAATGTTACTTTCATGTAAGCGACAAAAGTCGCGTTCTTCATTTTATCTTATTATCTGACACCTTTTGTTTTCGGCCCTGAAACGTTCCGTTCTGCCGCTCCGGTTCTCACTGTCGCTCATTATCGTTATGGGTGCGAGTAGTTGACATGAAAATGGAACTTTATCTTGATACAACAATGTATATATATATATATATATATATACAAGTGTGCACGTGGACACAAATAAAAGAACAGCGTTCGAGAACGGGAAGATTTCGATCTGAAATTTCTTTGAATTTTCTTTATCTTTTTTTTTTGAAAATTATCTTGATTAGATACGAGAATTGCTTTTCTTCAAGATGCAAAGAAAACAAGATTAGTCGCACTTTCTATGGTGATTAGGTTAATTGTACGTGTGTGTATGGCACACGTGTACTTTTATACAACAGTGGGTTATCTCGGACGAGATAAAAGATACGAGATCCAAGATGAAACAATCTTTAAGATTGTCCTGGCGAAATTCACGTATCTTTCTCGTGGCAACGTTTTAATTAGCCGTCGCGACGACCCAGATTTCTTTTTTTAACGTGTATACGGACGCGCATGCGTGTAGGACGTGTAAACGTGCAAAAGTGTAGCGTTCATCAAAACGATGAAAGTTGCCTGCCCGGAAACCCGGACGCGGATTTCTCCAGAAGTCGTATGACGATTACGATGACTCGGGTAGATTCAAATTTACCGCCGTTATCCTCAATAAGATTCAGGTCAGGTTCGAGGCCAGGTTACGGTGTGAAATATTATTTTAATTTTTCGTATACGGATAATTATTATCTGGACCGATCGGATAAAATGAAAAAAATTTTTTTTACATTATATACATACCCGTACTTGTTTTTGGCAATTGCAAAAAAATTCCTCGCCGATTTTATCGCGAGAATTTGTCGTCTCAGACATAATTAAATCCTTGTAATGACTCGAGCAATTAGTCGAGGGACGTTGAGTGGAATTTAATTGAGAATTCTTCGTTGACTCGAGTCAAAGCTGTATTTGTATTTATATTTTTGTATTAATCAAAATTTTATTATTCATCTAATTACTGTTTTACTTAATTTTAATAAATAATTCAACCATTTTCAATGTTAAATTCACGGTTTCAGGTGAACAAAGTTTTCTCTGCAAATTATGTACAGTCATTATTACTCGTATACATAATTATATATATATACATAATCTTTTCACCTAATACCGAAAAATTTATATTTGCTAATTCATATTTTTAATTAATAAAAATTACCTCAAATTCACATATAGTCATTGATTCAACGTAATTATTCAAATGCTTCGTACCTGAGCGTTCATATTATTAACAGTCTAGGTAAAGTCGTATCCACCGACGAAACCGATCCTTATGGACCCAGACAGATTTTCTTTAAAAACCGGTATAGGCCAGTCAGTGATCTCAGAAACAGGTTTGAAGGAGCCTGGAGACGAATCTCGTCCTGTCCCATTGAAGAGGACTCGTCGAAAAATTCGAGAAAAAATCTCACTCAATATTACCAAAATCTTTACCTACCCTGGTTAGAGCGTCAACGCGATGGCCGACGGGAAATGTGAATTTGCGTTTTTAAAATGTATACGTCGAAAATTATTCATGGCAAATGCGTTAGGTTAGGTTAGGTTAGGTTATGACTCCCAGTGACGCACGTTACTTTCACTCATAAAGATCCTCGAGTGACGAATCTTCACTCGAAATTTTCAACTCGACCCAGTTCCACGTTCCTTCGGTTCCACGTACCTAGGAAACGTATGAGCCACCGACAATCGTTCTGTTTACGGTAATCATCGCCCCGAGGTTCACGGTGAAAGTTGACCTGGGTGAAACTTTCACTCCTCGCCAAGAAAAGAATCTGATCCCCATTACAGCCAGTTCGGCCTCATAATGCAGCCTGGACAGTCAATGTCGATTTCTCAGCATCAGAAATCCAAATCGTAAAAGTCACTTCCGGTTAGAAGAAATTTTTTAAATAAATTATATACAAACTCAAAAAATGACCAATTATATTGGATCAGCGTATAAAACCGATAAAAAAATGATTTATAAAAATAAATGACGTAACCGTCTAATTAGTCTAAAAAATTTATTTTTTTTTTTTAATAAATAACCATAATTCGTATAATTGAAAAAAAAAAAAAAAAAAAATACAAGGCACGGGAATCTGCTAACGTATTATTTACGTAATTTCAACGACTCGAATCTCGACGCTGTACAATGAAATTTCAATAATTCCTTTGTCTCACATGTCGAGCCCAGCATCCTCGGTGAGTCTCGTTTCATCTGTCCGACTATGCAAGGTACATTTCCACTTTGTCAAGCATATTTACCGACAACAAAACCGACGTGTGCATCCACTGCAAGCATACCTGGAAATGCATTCCTGGCCGCTGCATCCTATATATAGCCAAGGGAGTGCGAGAAAGAGAAAAGGAGATTCAATGCTAAAGAGAGAATATTGGTCCATACAATTCAAGCAGAGGTAATGCAAGATGAAATTAAAAGCAGACTGGTCTTTTCTTCTATATATATATATATATATATATATATTATATATATACACACCAGACTGGTTGACAATGTAATTTCTCACCCAGAACACAATGGCCTCTGCTTGTTTCACCGTTAGCTCAAAACCCACTACCACCACACGTAATACACACGTACACAAAATCCTACGTTCCGTCAATACATACAGTAATACACACATGTCACACACGGCACACATGATACATATGCCGTTATATGGCATGGTCAATTTTCTGTGACAATATTGACACCGAACGAACAGACTATAGGAGAGAAATATTTCTCTGGACCAGAGAGGCTGGATGGTCTCATCCCCTTCACGATATCGAAAGGGAGGTTGAATCCAGTTCCAATATACTTGATTATACGGCGAATGATTAAGTCCCGGGAAAGACAGAGGTCGGAGACCGGAGGAGGATTTTGCTAATTTTTTTTTTTTTTTTTTTTTTTTCATAAGGCTCGTAGACACAGTGATAATCGAGTTAGCTCGCAGAAACCTTATACGTTGTTTTACATCGAGTCGTTGTTGAATTTTTCATAACTTTTTCTACGCCGATATAAACTACGCACGCGTGTGTTACGTCGTACCTGTATGTATATAGGAGTTAGCACGCACTGGGTATATTTTGTAGATATGTGTACTTTATATAGTCGGACTATCATTTCTGCTCGCTACTGAATGAAAGTGTCAGAGTTACGATGAACGAGCTTGTTTCGAAACTTTATTCGCTTTCTCCACGTCCTCGTTGAGACATTTGTGCGACATGTATATACCGGGTTCACTTATACTCTTGGTACCGACCTAATATAAGTACAATGCTCACTCTGTATGTCAGCGTGTATGCAGGTAGAAAATAAGGGGGGAGGGGGGGGGGGGGTACCAAGAGCGATGGAGAGCATAAAATACGTTTATGGAAATCAAGAGGGTGGGTGGATGCGAGGCTAGTGAATTTTAAGTATATAAACATGTAGGTGCGTACGGAGAGAATTTTTAGTATGGGAATAAGAAGCCTGAAAGAAATTTATTTCGCGAGTCTTGTACGAGACGAAGATAGCCGAGGTGGTGGTAAGATTTTTTTGAAAAAAAAAAAATATATATATCGTTGGGTTCTATGACGATTTTGAAGAAACGAGCGAATTTTTTTTTTTTTTTTTTCATCCCTTAAATTAAGGGTTACTTGACGTAAGTGAACATCCCTGGGATCTCAGCCAGATAAGCCTTGCTCTTTGTTCCCCGTGGGTTCTAAGCCTCTAAGACTTCGTTTCTTTCTGCTCGGTGAAAAGTCGCTGGACCAGAGTGAAAGATTTTAATGAAAAGACAAAAAGAAATGGGGTACGAGGGTGGGGGGATGTTCCGATGAAACCACGGGGATTTTAAGGGAGGATGTTGGAACAGCGAAAGAGGGTGGAAAGGAGAGAAAAGAATAAATAAAACTCCCTTAACACTGTACCTATGTGACTCGTCGCCAAGAGCCACCCCCTCGCCCCTATTATGGCGCTGCTACCCCTAGGTAGATATTACGTAATCCGCCGTCGGATAGAATCGAGCAACTTGCAGTTTTCCGAAGTGCAATTAACTGGGGCAGTTCTTATCGGGCTATTCCGTTCTTGGGTGTTGCCTTCGGGGCAGATGGCGCCAGCGTCGCTGTATTCTTACTAACGGACGAGCATCTTCCACGCGCGGAACCAACGAGATAAAACTCGTGGAATATTCGTAAAGATAAAGCAAAGTTTTCGGTATTCCTGGATATTGCGGGACGATCGAACCGTGAGCTAAAAACATACCCCTGTACGAACCCCATGGTTTTTTCATCCCCTTGTACGGCTTGGACGTAATCTTTACGTTGTGGAATCTTACTAGCAGCTTCTCACTAAGATCTGCCTGATGACTGATATCGAGACTACAGATTGATCTACGAGCAGCCATCTTGTGTGACGTAAGCAACGCACGTATTACTGCCATAAAAAATTGTGCAAATTTCAATACCTTCGATTGGACGTCAAGCTAAAATGATTGTTTGGTACTAAAATTATTTAGAAATATTTTTTATAATATAAATAAGGGTAGTTTGCATATCCGTGTGCTTGCGTGTATCGAGGTGAAACGAACGAGCCAATTATTCGTTTATTATAGAATTTTTGAAATTCGCTCCATGAAAATACGTCGGTTAAAATTGCTGGGGATTAATGTCGACCGAATGAAATGATGGGATCGAATTCTTGATTCGAATAAAATAAAATAATTAACTTCGGGGTATTTCGACTCGTCGCCATAGTGCAGCATTGAAAACTCACCCGTATTGCCGTGTCGCGTCCGCCACGGTCCGCTGCGTAGACATTCGTCGCGCTAATGAGTCACCTGCGAAATTCAATTTCATAAAAGTGATTAATGCAAATCGAACTTTCCCGTGAAATTAGCGCACCGCGTCATTTTAATTACGAGCATTGCTCGATCCCCATAAACTTTAACGACAGGAAGTACAAGATGAAAATTGAATTTTTTTTTTTTTTGTAAAAGCCGTAATATTAAATTTTACAAAATTCATGCAAGTAGCGTCGTCAGAGCATACGTCAATATGACGCGTTTAAGTGGATCGAAAAAAAAAAAAAAAAAAACAAGAACCTGGACTCGTGTCTTTGACAGTTCGAACAACTCAAACGACTCCCATGTGAAATCCATACACTTAAGATCGCCAAGCTTTCTCGAAGATCAAGAACAGGATCCTTGCATCTCCTGATTCACTCTCGACTCTCTCCACGTGCTCGTGATGCAAAATTCAAAAGATCAAATACTCGACACACGGTGAATAAAATTTCAGAAAATAAATTCACATCCCGCACGCTAATCAATATTACAACGATTAAACGAATTAAATCTCATGAGAGTCTATTAAAAATCTCAAAGATCAAACGCAGCATCCATCCTCGACATTACTCATCCCGGACTCTCTCCTCGTCGTCTAACTCAAAATCCAAAATATTTCATACCTAATATTCATTAATCCAAATCATACCAACCACACCGAAATATACAGTAAAGACCCAAAAATTAGTATCGCACACATCCACCATTTAGTATCCAAAAGATAAAAAACCATCAACTTAACACCCACACTATAAATACATTCCCACCTAAGTAGCATCTCGTATACTTGAAGAAATTTTAAAACAAGGTAGAAAGCACTTTCTAAGTTCGCCTAGTTTCGACCCAACCGCCATTTCGAGCTAAGGTCGAATGTCGAACATATATATATATATATATATTTCTTAAAGAACCAGTCACTTTTACTCTGACTCCATCCGGAAAAATAGTAATGCGAAAGTGCTCGCGCCATTTAGCAAATTACTCGAGAAGCCAAAGGGAGCCTAGTGTACTTTGTGTATATACTGTTATATATATGTATATACATACTTATAAATATAGACCGTCGTCCATTTTCTGTGCATCGTTTCGACTTCAAAGAGATTGCTCTCCTTCGCCCGTAGCGGTACTACTGGTCCACTCGTTCGGAAGGACGTTCGACGTCGAAAACTTCTCCGACCGGAAGCACTGGAGAATTGGCCAGTTTATTGCGAGGATCCCGTCGGGCATTTTGTGTGAAGACAAACATAGTGAAATAAAAATTAACGTTAAACATGTACGTCTTGATCTGTACGTATATCTATAGAGTATAGTAAAGAAAAAGTGAAATACAAATATAGCAATTCTTACGGAATTGTATTGTATTAAAATATCTTAGTCGTTCTGCAAAACGATTTCTTTGTAGAGAATTAAATGTCTGCCCAATTATCGAGTGGCGCCACTGTCGAGTCGTTCCAATGCTGAATACACGTCGAGTTATCATTGTTAGCAGTGCTGCCCTCTGAACTATTAACGGATCCACAGTCAAAGCAGAACTGGCCTTAGGTAGTCGAGACACACTGAACCACGAACCGCGAACCGTGAACCAATTATGGATGGTTGAAACGTATTTGAGGTTCTCGTGGTTGTTTCATTGTTCGTGATTTTGTATGGCTGACGGAATATCTTAAAGGTCGGCCATATTGTTTTTCGTCGATAACTATTGATAGACGTTACTACTCAACAATATACGTGGTATATTGTGGTATATTGTTGTTCAGCAGCGACGAACGTTTTGAAAGATAAATAAAATTCCTAGTCCCAAAGCAACCATAAAGCCTGATAAGCAGGAAGATAATTTTCAACGTTAATAATAAGTGACTCGCTACGGTGTCTCGTGTCGGTACTGAAAATTCCCGCGAGCTGGCGCTGCCGTCGCATTAAAACTTCCAAGCGTGCCTACGAAAGGCGCGAACTTCGCGCAGGTAAAGTTGTTGCCGTCGGAACTACGACGTCTTTGGCGTCGCGACGCCAGACGTCGGGGGCTTATATTATCACGGTGGTTGTACACCCCTAGCCGACTGATTTCACGGAATCATCGTCACGGGACTTATAAGTCGAGAGACAATTTTTAATATTGCACAACGTTACGCAACCTTCGAGTGGCTACTTAACCTAACTCTGAGAGCAAAGTGGACTTTTCTTTTTTCTTTCTTCTTCTTCTTCTTCTTGTTGCCTCCTCATTTTCTACCAACACTCGTTCGCCAGGTAACTTCGACCGTCCCTCTTTCATCATATTGTCGCGCGGGATTCATAATAACCGAAGCGATGTAAAAATTAAACTTTTCGCTTGACTTTTTTTTTTCTCTTTTTTTTTACACCACCGTCCTCCCACTAGGTTTCAGCCTCCTCCGCAAGTTTACACTGCCTCGTGTAAACTCGTTCCAGTCCGGAACTTTAAATTGAATTAACTTTACAAGACTTTCCTGCGCTGAAGGGAAAATCCTTCGTTTGACGCAGCATCTTTCATCTGGAATGACATCCCATGAGATAATAAGTATATGTATACTTGTTACAGCATATTATACCCATGTACTATATCGTATATGAAATGCAGGGAAATTTGCGGGAAGTTCAAATGTGGTAAAAGTTTTTTTTTTTTTTATAAATAATGCACGTTGATTCGCGAGGACTTTTAGTATCTTCGAAAATGTGTTTTTCTGAATTACTAATAAATTTGGCAATGCCAGCTAACGAATTCCGATTTTATGAAGATACTGACTGTCACTCTAATTAATTGGTATCGTTAATACGTAAGGTAAGGATGTAGAGGAGTGATTTATATTTTCACGATAAAATTTGAATTTCATGAAAAATTCCAATTTCTCAATAAACCTCAAAATTTCGTTATTCGCATACATCGAACGATGGATGGGCGAATGTGATTTTACGTGCAAAAACGAGAACTGCTTTTTTTTTTTATAGAATTTCAAAGTCTTTTAAATACACATCGACATGCGCCATATTTTTTTTATATACACTTCATCAATGCATTATCACGCTACGCGTATAGACGGCAGATAGAAAATTGATAAACCGCGTATCTGCCTAATCTTTATTATTTTCCGGTTATTTTCGTGAAATATGGAAACGTCGAATAAAAGCGAGATAAATAAATAAACAAAAAAAAATTTGCCTATTTCACGATAGTCAACACGTTTACTCACCAGCATACTCTGACAAGAGAAACACGTGTGCGTTACGTAATAGATTGAAAAAACACGTGTCCACGTTAAACTGTCAAACGAATTAATGAAATTCAGAAATTATATTAACATGCGCAAAAATTGTATACGTCAAGCAAATACTCGATTTTCATCCAATAATACCTGAAGCGAGTATAAATTACGAATAAAATGTAAAAACATAAAAAATTCTTCTTAAAACAAATAATTGTATTTACTGTGTTATAAGCGCCGTGTATTTTGACGTGCGAATAATTAGTCAAATAAAAGATTGTTGGAATTTTCATAAATTCCCTAAAGTTTTTCGCTGCCACGTTAAATCGTGTCTAATCATTTACAATGGGACACTGGCTCCGCATACCGGAAATACTATACTCAATTGCGTATAGCTTAGCATATGCATATGCGATACGTTGATTTTCTACCAAATCTAACCACATTATCTGCGTATCCATATGGTTTACTCTGCGAAACGTATAGACGCTTTTCATGAAACAAGAGCATTGCGAAAGGGAAATTGGGCGAAATGCTGGAAAATCCCTTTGCGGTCATTCGTCGCGGACCTTTGCGAATTAACCTTCCAGCATGGCTTCCCTTTATGGTACTGTGATGTTTCGACGGTTAAGGGATGCGTTGTCAGCGAAGCCAACTAAGGGAGGCGGAGTAGGAGGGTGCAAAGTATTTCCTACCCTTATTGTTGGCGTAAGCCGGCGAATGCGCAACCACTCGTTCTCGGTAAGCTGGGCGTCCAGAAAAGTGAGAAATAATGGTTTCCTTGGATAAGATAAATATAGGAGGACAGGGTGAAAAGGGGGATGGAGGAAAGAAAAGAAAAAGCAGTCGAAGTGAAGAATAAGGGATGACAAAGTAAAAAAAGAAATAGCAGCGACTCGTAATATGAAATAAAGAAGATGAGAAGGTGGAAAGAAATTATTTTGAACAAAAAGTTTCGAAATTTTCAATTTTTCTTATCTCTCACCTCAACACGCACTTCTTTGTATTCGTTTTAATGGCGGACTAACTGACTATTTGAAAATCGATTTTTTTAAGGGTGCTTTCGAGTCAAATGAAAAATTTTTTTTTTTTTAACAGCAATTTTAATTATTCTATTGCCCGGCAGGGTCTTTGGCAATAATCTTTACTAATATTTACGATCCAAAAAATTATACATCCATTACCCCCCCCCCCCCCCAGTCGTTATAGATCACGTGCAAATTCAACCCGATACCATATTCAATAAATCACTAATACTACCCTTACAGAATTACTACGGACTACTTACCCCGCGACAGGCGACATTCACTGATTTATTAATCCAGCGAAATTTCACGAATATAAAACCAACCCCTCCAACTTCGTCACACAACCCCAAAAATCTAATACGACCAAAATCAAAAATAAATTTTTTTTGTTATCAAAACACTCGCACCCCTTTCTCTGACCCCTCATTACTAGACGCAAAAATAGTGCCCACCCTTAACATTAAAAAAAAATTCACCCCTACCGTATATGAAATTTTCATAAAAAAAAACACCCCTCGCTCAAAACTCAAGTAGCCTAAGAACGGAAATCGAAAGACACCGGAAGTAGCTCGACGCTCTATTCAGGAATCACCGATGGCTGACGCGAGACTCCATTAAGGTCAATTCACAAGTGGTAGATCGAGGCCGTTACTATCCGGCGGACATCTTGAATCTCCCGTAGTCATTCGCTGAATTCTCAGCCCCGTAATACGATTTCCGGTTTATGGTGATGAGTCGAAAGTCCATCTGCCAAGAGTAATGACGTCTTAGTTGGCCAAGTAATACGGATGTAATATTACCCAGGCTCCATAGCGAAAGTAGGAAAGGGAGGAATAGAGCATAGGTAACGTATAAAGGGACGATAATAATAATAACAACAGCAGCAGCGATAGAAACCCTAGTAGCAAGGGTAGCAGCGTTACTATTGTTATTATACCTGTATATAGATTTTAATTAATGCCTGAATACAACCTAATCAAATTTATGCTTGATTAATTTCGCGAAGCTTGATACACGAATACCTGATATGGTAATTAAAGTGATATCCGGTCCTGAAATCTTTTATGCTGATAAGCATAGCAGAGTCGAAAAAATGAGAACCGCCATGTTTTTTTTTTCTTTTAATATCAACACCGACTATTCTCCATTGGGTTTATTTTTGCAACAATTTTTTCATATTTTCTATTTCCGCTTCTCTCTTCGGTCTCATCCGGCTTCGTAACGATTGCTAATTCTCCGTCTACCGGATGTGCACTGGTAGATAAAATGAAGGCGGAGAAATAATTGAGAACGAAAAAAATGCTCGTTAGAGAATTTCCAGATAAATTCCGATTTTTTTTTGTTTTTTTTTTTCTTTCTTTCTTTTATAGTATCGTCACTGCTCTCACATTTTGTAGAAACGTGATTTTTCCGTTTTAACGAATGATAATATGAATTTCGTACGGCTTTTCGAACGCAATTGAATTTAATTTTGAGAGGAAGTCAAAATATATATAAATATCGTAGCTACGCTGTGTTAAGTTATGAGGGATTACATAGCGGTGATGTTAAATGCACTGTAACATAAATTGTTGGCTGTAACATAATAAGGCTAACAAATCTATTACGTACAAATCTTTGTATTGACATCGAAGTTATGAAAAAGTGAAAAATACCCGCAAAAGACCTCAAAACTATCACGTAATCCTCTTGCCTTTTCAATGCATCCGTATTTTTGTACGCTCGCAGCTACAACGAGCGTAGACACAAAATACATTATGCAGAGGCCATCTTTCTGTGACTACCGATACAAAGGTAGTCCCCTGAATCCCATACATTACCTTACACAGCGATTTAAGCCTAACCAAGCATATAAGAAATTGCAAACACCCCTGCCAAGTCATCAGTAGTAAACGTACAAAAAACTGATATAAAACAAACAAACAAACAAAAAATTTCGTCAATCACACAATAATAACCGATCGAACGACCATATTTTTTTTCACCGCTTTTTTCAACCCTCGCACAAATATACTTAACCCCCCTATCTCCAACCCCTTTATCAATTTCCCCTCGTCCAACCCCACGAAAGAAGAACGACTTCTCACGCTAATTTTCCCATAAGGCCCACCACTCGATCGCACTACGGTTTCATAACGTTTCGCGAGATCCCATCATTCACCCCTGTGACAGCTCTTAGCGTTTTCAACGCAGCGACGATCGACAGCCGCTTTCATTCCGTCCTGAACATAGTGAAATAGTAGTACCAACATTTTCAAGTGCACCAGGCGTACCAAAAGCCAATAGAGAAAACATGGGAGAAAGATCGTCCCCTACGTCGGTACCAACGATCCCTGCCCTTATCTGCCTCGCGTTATTCTCACACGAGTCTCGACGGAAGCTTAGAAACTCGCCCAAGTTACGAATCCCTAAAGCGGATGAACCGATGTTTATATTCATTTTGTCATGCATTAATAATCGTGGTGCAAAACTTGCGCTGACGATCCCTGACACCCAACGTATATATATATATGGTGTATATGTGTATATATATATATATACTCTAACTTTATCGATAGGGCAATTTCCTATTTTCCTTATGACTGTAACTGACTCGACTTAATAGCAGATGCTACTGGCTAACTCAGACAAATTGTATATTAATGCTCCATCCCAGAGGGGTTGAGTCGAGGTAAAATATTTTTTGTAATTTACATTCGAATTGCCTTATCCTTCGGGACATAAGTCAGGCTACGTAGTACAATGAAGAAATTAACTAACTCAATTTGAATTCTAAGACCGACTCTATAATAGGTTAGACGCATTAATGACAAGCGTTAGCCATCTACGGGAAATTATGTGTACTAAGTAAGTAAAACATTTTTCCCCCTGGCGGATCTTTTTCAAACTAGGAGTTTGGACATCGAGCGATTAGGCCCGACTAGTACTTTGCGTATACGAATACGAGGGTCTTACGTAATAGGTATATATAGGCATGTAATGTACAGAGAATATATATGTATGTGTATATAGTGTAAAGCCTCGTTTCCATGGGTTTAGTCGCTACTCCATGTTCATGGCAAGTTCCTTAGATTCTTGTGGACTTGCTTCCTGATTAGTCATCTTCCCCCAGGGTGCTGGCACGAGGTAACCTAAGTACTTTCTGGCTCCTTTTTTTTCCGCTGCTCTTGGATAAATAAATATTCTCGGAAGTGTTTTCCTTAGGGGTTGCGAAACGTTGTTACAGATGTCGCTGATCTCTCGTTGTTTTTATTGTCGCACGTTGCGATGCTTCTGATCTTTGAATTACGATGACGTCCTCGTAGCAATGGAAACTGGATGGTTTCTTATTTTGATTTTTTTTTTCTTTAGGTTGGTACTGACAAATTATGGGTACCCACGCATCGTACGTATGATCAATCCTGCGCAGGTCCACCGATGGATGCTGCAAAGTAGACTTGCTTATTGTCGCTCAATTGTGGTACAGCCTTGTTGCTACGCGACCAAGTCAGACAAAAATGGCAAAGTATTTTTGACTCGCTCAAAGCCGGTGGATTTGATTTTTTTGGAAAAAAAAAAAAAAATTCCAGGAACTTTTTCCCGTCACACACAAAATTCCCTATGGAGATATCATAAAAGTCCCTAGGGGCCGTCGTAGACGTTCCATTGTCCTTTGACGTGTCTCCATTACGCATCACGAGTGGAACTGCGATATTTGAATGCAGAATAAAAGGTTCCAGTAAAATAAATAAAAAAAAAAGAAGAAAAAGAGTATAAGAAGAAAAGCAAAAAAGAATCTCACCGGATAAGAAGAATAGTCGATGTATCTTATATATCGGGGTAGAGTGGCGTTTTTCCTATTCAAAAGAATAGAAGGCTCGAAGATGGCGAATAATCCAAGATAAGGACAGGAGTAAGTGTGAACCGGAGTTAAACGAGGTAGAAATCCTATAAACGTAGCAAATCGTTTACGCGAGCCAAACAACACTCATATACATATACATATATGTACATACACATATACATAAGCACAATACACATAAATGACAGAGTGCATTACCAACGGTATAAAAAAAAAGCAAAAATGCACCATCCTGGCTACCTGTCAAAATTCAATTATATTTCGCGCCAAAAACTGTCAAACTGTCAAACAACCACTAAACGTCACATGGTACAAGACTGCTACGTAATTGATTGTCGTCAGCAAGTGCTAAGCCCAAACGCCATATTGTAATTCATACGCAAAATAAATAGCTGAATCTAAGCTGGAGTAGAAAAGAGGGAAAAAAAAAATTAAAAAAAAATAATAAAGTCAAATAAAGAAAGATAAAGAAAACCATAGAGAGAACAACAATAGCCAGGATAATGGAGGCAATTAGCTGTCCAGTCGTCGCTGGCGAAACGTCTGCCCGACTGTACTGATAAAAACGCGAGAGTCGAGCTTCAACCCTCATCTGGCGAGAGGTTGCAGCCAGTGAGGTTAGAGGGTTGAGAAAAACTACCCCAATGTCGATGACACCAAGAAAGCAATGTCGGTATATGTAGTCACATAGATATGCCTGTACGGTATCGTGAGATTACACGTAGATAGAGCACGTTTGGTAGAGAAGCGTAGGGATCCCGTATGAACCAGCGTGGTTAGGTTAGGTCAGGTCAGGTCAGATCAGGTCAGGTCGGGTCGGGTCGGGTCAGGTAAGGTTAGCTCGGGCTAACTGGAAACCGTTTGCGAAACGCATAAGAGAAGCGGGGCGAGTTTTAGATTGGAAAAATCTGTCTCGTAATGGCGCCGGATACGGGTCGGCTAGTGAAGCTGCGTACACAATGTACTACATGTACTATGACATAACAAAAATCTTGCACGGTATATATAGTTATAGTCCCGTTGCAGTTACCGGAAACGAGAAGAGCTGCTGGTCTGATGATTCTGGTAGCGAAAGGAATTTTCCGCCACGAGCTGTAAGGGTAGTTTTATAGATAAAAAAAAAGTTCAGCTTATGGGGGATGAAAATTGAGTCAGTTTACCAGGTATTAAGTCCGCTCATCACCCGAGCGACACCCTAGGGGTAGTTTTGGTCCGCTCTTGAGAAACGAATCAGTCACCTATAGTGCCGGGGGGGTGTGAACGAAGAGGCAACTAGTATAGAGGGTAGCCCGGCTGCGAAGGGGGTTGTAAAGGTACGTGACGTGATAGACGTTGAATTCTTACGTTTCGTCTTGCGGGTTAGCAACCCCTTTTGTATCTTTGGGGGTGAGGAGGACGTAGCCGATTGAAAGTGGTATTTTCATCCCCTGGTATATATGCACATCCGGTGGCAAAGCGGTCGGGCGTAAAAGCGCTCCTTTGCGGATATAGGGGTTGTTGAAGTGGCAGAAGAAGGAGGGGAGGAGGAGAAAAAAAAAGAAAAAGGGGTTAGAATCCCTTCGGATGGAAGGATATTAAATATGTATAATTTCTCGCTTCTCGGGTGGCAGGGGGGGTTGGTACGCATACGACGATATTGCAACGGGTGGGTGGACGACTGAAGGGTAGGAAAATGTCTCGCGCGTATCCGGACGTGAACTCTGACACGGGGGTTGCAAGGTAAAGACCAATGGGGGTTGCATGTGTACACGTTAGATTCACTCGAGAGATTCCCTCGCACCTTGAAGCGAGTTTACATCGCGCGATTTTACGCGATTATATGGAATTTCGCCTGGAATATCACGAATATATTCTTGACTCATACCTAACCGAAGCCAACCCCTAAAACATATAACACAGCTACATACCACGAGTAAGAGCGACAAGAGGCTCCAAGGGTAGTAAAACCTTTCAGTGAAAACTGAGGTCGGTATGCCTGAGGGGATTCCCCGTATTTAAATATAAGTCATTACGAAATACAGCAGCGCTCATTTCCCCCAGCCGCCAAGCGGACACGTAGCGAACTAGATGAAGAGGGGTAGTTCGTTATTCGAAATTCTCGTCAATTTTTAGTGCAACGATAAAACTGAATGTTTTCTCGCAAATCCTTATGTTTACATCCCCTTCTGCTCTATCTCTCTTTCCACCCCTATCCACTACCCTTCCTCTCATGCCAGCGCTCAACCCCTAGAAAAAGTATCCCTTTACACACTGCAGTTATTGGCTTGTAATCGCAAGCACCGATTCCACCCTGCCAACACCGATACCAATCTCAACCCCTTTTCATCCCCTATTCCTTCACCGACAGAATCCTCAATGTTACCTTACGATCTGGGTTGGAATTTGGACATTTTTTTTAGTTCCTTATCACGAGGATACAGACAAAATTTTTTTTTTATTATTTTTATGAATATGGTATAGTCGGCCATGTACTTAGTACATAGCCGAGTATACATAGACATAAGTACATAGATGATTGTCTGTCTATAGGTTGGCAGTAGCTGCATTAGAGGATTTTGAACGTGACCTGGATCCTGGTGGGTTGGTCTCACGATGCAATCATCGTTTGATGCCGAGATGTTCGCGATGGGTATAGGGGGGGTGGAAGAAGGGGGGAGGGACTGCCAGATCAAGAATCCAGTCTCTGGATTGGCTGTAGCTTTAGTTGGATTGGGAAGGCAGAGCAACAATCACAGCCGATTGAATTGGCCCCCTGGGGTTATATTGAGCCCTGTGGAAGATGACTCGATCATATAGATTTCCCGTTTAGCAATATAGCTACAGCGATATGTGACGTCGTTGTAAACGAGCTGAGAGATCGTCGTTTGTCGTCATAACCTCTACGGGATAAGTCGAAACGTCAGGTGGCATCAGCGCATGCGCGTAACGTGTTGCAGCGTATGGAAAACGTCACAGCGCCCCTAGCGGCTATTATGAGAAGGGTTCGCGACGCTCTAGGAATCACTGAACCGGAAGTGGCTGTTTAACGTCTTTATGGTCACTGAACAAAAGCTATTTGAATTCCGCGCACTGGCGACACCTGGCGGATTTATCGAACAATGACGTTTGAACGATACTGATTATTCACGATACTTGCAGTTTAACGAGATGCTGCAAAATGGATGTAAGTAGTCGTGGGTGGGGACGTGAATAGGAATACAAAAAATGTATGAGGGGGATTGAGAGGGTGGTCGGAGAAAAAAAAAAAAAGAAAATTCGAAGGAGACTCTGTATCCAAACAAATGGTACACCGGGTAGCATATGTCGAGGCTTTACGAGCTTAGGTGGGGTTTTACTTATGTATTAGTTCATCACGGAAACGGTCGGCACTGAGGTGGAGCCACCTGCGTCTGCCATAGTCTCCCCTTAAGAATTTATGACTGAGATCGCGGTGGTCCAACGGTATCGGGGAGGAAAATCGTTTTGCGGAAGACAGAAATTTTGGGTTTTTTTTTTTGTATATTTGATACTTATTCTGTCTAGCTTGGTTTCTCGTTTCTTTTGTAAAGAGAACGGAGTCGCTTTTTGTTCTCTGCAAGTTTCAACTCGGAAATTTTGAACTTTCAGTTCGACTACATCGTTGGGAAAACCTGCAAGGGAGAATAGACTTTTGTAGGATTGCCGGCGTTATTGTTCTTGGAAATTTGTTATTACCGAATAAAGACTTCGTTTTAAGTAACGAAGTACGGAGCATCTGCTGCCATCTTGGGAAATGTATTAACTTCACGCTGAGCAATTACATCGTTAAAGCTGCAAAGAAAGTTTGAGAGTTTGTGAAAACTAAAAAGAAAAGAAAAAAAAAAAGTTTTTAACAATTTTTGAAAATTTCTATATAATAAGTATTTTCGAATCACCCTTTCGCTCACTTGACTCGCGCAGTTGTCTTCTCTTGAACGGTAAAAGAAAAAGAGAAAGAGAATTAAGATTAAATCAGCGACCTGCTCCTGGTTCTCCTAGCACTCACTTATACGACGGTGAGGGTGACAGTTATTATGGCCAAGAAAGAATGTAGGGGTTGTAAAACGCGCGAAAAGTTCTTCCCGCGGCGGAAAGGATTAAAGAATAAAATACGATTCCCGGAATAAAAGTATCTGCGAAGGACTCTTAAGAAAGAGCTGAAAAAAGAATAAACGGCAATGGACAAGAGAGAATCCCGCGACTAAAATAAGGGATGAAAAACGAGGGAAGAATAAAGTGCAAAAACCATCCGGTCCCCTGATCGCACCCGTACCAAAAATCCTGATCGATTCTGATAACGAGAAAACGTTATGACGATTAATAACCATAATCACCCCCTGACCCACCCTTAAGGACATTATAGAAAACGTACAATATTCGAATTTATCCCTTAAGGAGTAACTAATTTTTATTACCATCCATCCCCTGACGCGACGAGAAACAACTATTTTTGTCATCCCCCGCGTATTCTCCATACCCGCAAAAAAAAACCACCCTTAAACCACGCACATATGCTATACTACTATGCTCTCACAAAAGAGGGTTAAAGAAACGTATACTATATCCCACAACCGCCCCGACCAGCAATTCGATATTATCAGGATGGAGTGAAGGGTCGTAGAATTGCTGAGAAGGTCGATAAGTCGCGAAGCAACTTCACTAAGGGTATAGTCAATTTTTTTCTCTCTCCCTCACCCTTAACCCGACAGATGCTCTTAATTCGATCTTCCATCCCCTCTTACTTCTCAGTAGCCATCGATATCCATTCGCTAAGGTATATTCAAGTAAACTCCCATGTTTACGTATAGTTAAGCCAGTAACAACTAGACCAGGACCCGTAAAGTGTGGCCATCGCAGAAACGCCATAAAGAGGGTCCTCACCAGGGGTAGCTACCCCATATATACATACATACATATATATATATATATATATATATATATATACATACAGGGTTGGGAATGTTACCAGAAGCTTTTCCTAGGTCGGCCGAAGCTACCAGAAAACCAGAAAAGTGTAGGTTGCGGCTATGGCGCATGACGTGGACCAGTGCCAGTGCCTGTGGGCATCTCTTTCCTGTTCGTATCTATCGGCGTTCGTAAAGGGACTGTATTTATGGTACCTTCCGCATTGATTCGCGTAAATCCCACGGAGCGGCTACCAGTTGTAAAACATCCTCCCAGGTCTGATCAAATAAATTCCATTTCCGACTTTGCTCTTAGATCGAGGTTAGGTATAGGACATAACCTGCATCTCGATTGGATCTGGTGGAATGACCTGTGCGAAAAAAAAATCACATTACGTTAGATACCCCAGTACGTTATAAATATTAAATTGAAATTGGTGAGAAATTCAACATTTCATGTTTACTAAACAAATCTGGTATTAATTAATCATTGATACTGTATTACGTTGGTAGTACTGTGCTTTATGGATGTTTATGTAAATTTGATTGAATAATTTTTTTTTTTTTTTTTTCATCCCTGCCAAACACCTTTACGTTAATGCATGAATAATTGGCGGCTCATGGCTGTCGTGGATCGAATCAGGGACGTGGATGGTGTAACTTTCTTGGTAATTAGCAGTCTCCCGGATTCACCGGTAGATGGAGACAAGCCAAGTTCAGTCGGTCTAATTAATAGTGATGCTAAGATGGGGCTGGGGTTAGAGGAAAGAGTAGACTGACTAAACCTTCACTGAGTGGAACAGGTACGTCTAGGATCCAAGGTACAGCGACGTGTAACTCAGATCAGGTTATAATGCTGTCAAATATACAACTGACTGAGCGACAATTTCTTATGAAAACTGTGACATCTCGTATTGCTTGAGAATCTGTAGTTAAGTATTTCACGTGACGTCACAATTGTTGAATGTATATTTATCAGATTAATATATTGTCAGCTTCATCGATTTTTACTATTCAAACACACTAAATTTATGTTTAAAATTAATAGCAGCGTTACGTCACGTACTTTCATAAGAGTGCATTGTAATAACGTTGTGAATTAATGTCGTATTTTCTTTCTGTATGACGTGTCATGCGCTGCACACTGTTGCTAAGTGGAATATATAGCAAACAAGGTGTCCAGCTGCTTAAAGGCAAGCTAGCCCGTAAATACATACATTTTTAAAAACTTGTCTACCTACCATAAGTGTTCGCCATACGTGATCCAAGCATGTAAACATAACCCCGGCAATGTACGTGCGTACACCCAATATCCATTAAACCAACAACATTTTGATCGTAACTACGTGGGGCGACAACACGGATTCCCCGTCTTATACATAAACGAGGGATTCCATAAATCACAGTAATGCCAACCTGTAAGACAGAAAAGAGAAGAGATGAAGGTAGAGTAAAAATTTTTTTTGTTAATGTCCTATTACAAAAATTCATTTCCCTAGACAAGAATCGAGCCATCGTGTAACGAGATAATAATGCAACGTATACTGCTTAGCCGAAAGAGAGAAAAGAGCTCGGAGAAAGAAAACTAAAAAGATATTCATTTTGAAAAAGACAAACCACAGTACCTTTAGCAAGCGTAATACAGCGAATACTAAAACAAGAATTCAACTGGCTTATAGTTCTTGTTGCTCGGCCGAAAGTTTGCACTCCGAGTGCTTAGCGTCTCAGGCTGTCTGATATATAGCTGAAGCAACAACAACAAAAGCAATAATACCACTGCGAGGAGTATCAAGAGCGAGACTATCTGAAAGCGTAAGATAGGTTAGGTAAAGAGAAAGAAAGGGAAAGAACGAGGTAACAGTATAAATGCGTACTTACGTATCTAGCTAACATAACCCTGTATGCCTCTTGTACCTCCAGGATCCTTTGGTAACTTACGAGCACATCCTGGAATCCCTCGGGAACTCATGAATTTCACACACAGTACGTCTCACTGGTTCGCACAGTACGTCTCACTTGGTATACATAGACTGTACGTCGACGAAAAACAACTATGCTCACCGGCCCTTCGTCTTTACTACGACGCTTCGACTCGTCTTTCTCAACTGTCGCGTATGGTGCTGCCATCTCTGTGCAGACAGCGACAACAGAATCTACTCGGCTGCGGCTACGGCGCCGTATACGAATTCACGTGTATAATCTACTGAGCGAAGTCATGCTAAATGCACTATAAATTAGTAATTTCTAGAGAATTTCACACGTATCTGACCTGCCCTTTTAGGTAGCTACTAATTATTTACGGCCAACGCGGCCATCTTGCATTTTCTCATTGGAGCACCGTGCTGTAACATTTAACTATTCATGAATTGTCTATGATTGCTGGAGGGCGGCTGGATTAAATGCTCTCGGTTTAAGATCGCTTGAGATCCATAACTTCGTGTTCCGGATGCTGTGAGTGTGGATTGAACCATTTTATTTACTTTTTCTATATCCGAGAGAAGATCTTGCTGTAGTTCTGCATACGTGAATACTATAAACTCCTGGGAGGCTGTAAGCCATGGAATAGCCATAACCGGTATTGCTCGAGGAATAGCAGGTTTATTTCTTATCCCTTAAGGTGCGTACACACGCGAACAACGCATCAGGGTCGGACCTATTATATCTGTATCCTATTATATATATATAACCATGAAATATTTGTTCCAGAACTTTGTTAACTAATTAATTCATAACAAAAATACCAAAAAAATTACTTATTTTTGCCCTAATAAATTTGAAATATATCCAAATAAAATCTTCATAATTTTCTTCGACAATTTTCTTCCTATATATTTTTCATATTGAATCTATATCTTATCTGGGATAAAACAACCAAAAAAAAATTGGTGTTAAGAAACAATTTTTCTTCGTCTCACATGAAGTGATGCATCCCTGGCCTCCAAAGCACACAGAGACAATAGAATAAATTCACAGCATCCCCCTACCCCTTCCCCATGCCCCAGCCTCACACCCACACATTTATCATCGCCTACTTTATGCCTCTGACGTTTTATACTCTCTTTCAAAGTCTGCCTGGCAGCGTCCTCACTACGTACAGTGCATTTCAATAGATATTTTCGCGCAGTAAAACGCACGTGCCTTTACGCCCTGCATAACCGTCGAAATTCGCAATTTCCTCGCGCAGATACAACAAGACGATAACGCGCGACGCCAACGCCTACGTCGACGTCGAGTATTTGAAATCTTTTCTAGTTTCGAAATAACGATAGTTCTCACTATTGCCGCCAGGAGCGCCACCGGTATCATCCTAACAGTCATAGCCTCGACTATCCTCCCGTTTCTATCTTTTTTTCTCCGCCTTTTATTTCACCCACTTCCTTCTCTTTTTCTCTTGCCACCCCCTGTCATCCCTCTCGGTCCTTTCTTGAAAACGACAAAAATTCGCAAACTCTAATCCCCGACGGGGCTTAATTTCCAGTACTGCAAATGCTAGCAACGTCCAATTCTTCCTTTAACCACCCCTACACCCCTGTATCCTTTTATTCTTTTTTTATTTTACCCCTCTTCACCCTTCCTACACTCCCTTTGCTCTTTTTTTCCTTCCACGATGCAATTAATTCGAGAACGCGGAACGTCGACGAGTCTATAAGTGAGGCACAAGAACGAGACTCTCGTTAAGGGTAGTTTCGACATTTCCATTTTCGCTAGACAAGCCCCGTTCACATGTGCGTTAACGTCAAGCAGACGAGGCACTTTTGAGTGCTGGAAAAATTATCTCAATCTTTCATTGGGCGAATAAAAAAATTTTTTTTTAATCCAACATATGCAAAATCCATACGTAAATAATGCATCTGTCATCATGGATGGCATGGATGACTCTTAATGAATTAACTTAATTATCATATAAATATATTGTTTTTTTTTTTTTTTTCAACGGTAATAAATGACTGTAATAAAAAATCATTGAGCCTTCAATTTTATTATTATTCGACTAACAATTATCATGATCATCGGGGCGATCCTTATGTTGGCCTAGCGGAACGATTCGAGTCTTTTGAAAACCAGTTTTTAAGGCGTGCCTGTGGACGATACATAAGCATTTGGGTGCATCACACCGTAACGCGAGTCATTCAAGTTGCATTCGTAGCCACCATATTGGACGTAATAGAAATCAGTATTTTTCCATCGACGTTCCCACCGATCGTTAATCCCATTAAAAGTTCAGTCGTCGATCGACCAGCAAGCGATCGTGCGGATTTCATTAATAATAAGCATATAAAAAATTGTGTATGAAGCCTAAGTATTTTTTTGCGTATAAAAAAAAAATTTTGAAAACACGAATAAAAATTCTTTTCAAATACCATCTTTGAAAATGAGAGTGAATAGTGCTAAACCAAAAATCTGGAGTGTTGGAGCAGAATGCATATTACCGAATGACGGTATTTCCATGTCGACGACTTCCGCTCAGACGACCACCGAACCGGAAATGAAATCAGAACCGGATATCGTCGTCCTATTTCGCGGCACCAGTGTCACGTTCCAAGACGGCAGCTTGGTCCTCGAAACTTCAAAAATTCTCGTAAGGGATGGTTCAAGGTTGGTAATCGTAAGAAAAAATGGCGGAAATTATAATCGTCATAAATTTCGACAGAAATTAACCAACTGCCCAAACCGTATCTTTTACTAAAAAAGAAATGCAAATTTTGAAAAAAAAAAAAGGAAGCTAAACTCGCTTTCCAGGATCCCCGTGTACACTGCGAGGTTTTTATGAAGTTACTGGAGCGTGGATGGAGCGCATAAAAAGTTCACGGTGCACGTGCATTCCATTCGCAGTCATAAAACGCAAGAAGAAATGTACGGAGAGCGAGAGAGAGGGAAAGATCGAAATATAAAGAGCGAGAGAGAGAAAGAAATAGTTTGTAGTCCCAAAGAGAGTTTTTGTACTCAAGAATGTTAAAATGATGGAGCTAGATGCAAGCTGAAGTTTTTTCTTTTTTTTTTTACTGTTTCTCTGTCTTTTTTTCTCATCCACCCCTATACGATTATACGTATGACTCCATATAAAGTCACCCTGGTGAGTCCTGAACGACATCCCCAAAGACAAGACCAGTCAACGGGGACACTCGTGTCCCGCTGATCTTTGACCATTGGATGAAGCATCCCCGAGAACCTGCTGCATCTTTATCTACCCTATGTATGATTTTAAGGGATGAAAGACAACTTCCCTCTGGGTATTTTCTGAAATATCGATAACCCTATGGCTAAGTAAATATTTAACGACCACGTCGACGCTAACACCAGGATCTGATCGATGCATCGTCTACGAGCAAAGGGGGTGGGTAATTTATCCGACACGTTCGTAGGGTGGTAAGATACTAAAGTCACCCTCTGCCATTGCCTGAAGGAAAGTTAACCAACACAACCCACCCCCAATATTCAGGTTGAGATGTATAGTCATTTACTTCTGGTGGGAATTCTAAGAGCTTTAAATTCAGTTGGGGGTTGAAGCTATGATGGGGTGAGTGGTCGACCAACCTAGAACCGTATGAAGTTGGACCAGTAGAGTTTTTGATTCTTTTGAAGAGTTCATCCTCCCCGACCCTTCTACCCCCGTCGGCACAGCATCCTGGACCTCAGTGGAATTGACTGACTCACGTAGTTACCTACCCCACTCGAATGGTACAGGAATTTATTGGGTTCTTCATCTTGTTTTCCTTGCCCTACCCTCTAGTTCAGTTTTTGATAAAAGCATCCCCAGGAGTAAAAAACACCCTTACTCCGGATCGTGTATTTTAAAGGAACCTTATCCGACCTTCCCCCTTTTTACTCTAACCATCACCCTTCCTTCCACTTTCTCAATCCTGAAACTGACCCGTCACTTGGTAATGACAAGGGGTGGATTTCTGACGTCTCCACTTTACACACCTTCAGGTCGGATGTGACGATTAGGTCAGACTTGGGTCCAATTAGATTCGTCCAATGAGCATCATGCAAATAACAACAGTGAATGCCTTTAAATTCCTCTCGTATTTTCACACCAAATTCATCCCCTATGCTAGCTATCTATCCTCGAAATAAGGGTAGGTTAAGTACCTAGGCACAGCTCTTTCAATATTGACAATACAAATGATGAACGTTAACTGACGTACGATACCCGTCTGATTACATATTTACTCAGAACAATTATTTTCTGGAAGAGGGATGAAAAAAAATATTATCAAAGTTCCAACGGGTGAGAACAAATTTTTCAAAAAAATACCAAGAACGTGAACGAAACAAAAGTATCAGTATTCCGTATAATGCGTTGACAGGTTGTGTTATTCGAACTGTACCCAACCCTACTTCCGTTACATCCCCTACAGCGATTCGGCACTCCGCATACCACTAGGACAATCTGGCGGTCGAGTCCCGATCCTCGCTCTCGCACCCAAGTGACAGGTTTGCGAGTGGGAAATTCAAATCGGAAATATAGGTCGATCCATTATTTTTACGTATCTCCATGCTTGCGTCACATGTGTCAGCCCCATTGAGCCTACGTAAGCAAGATGAAGCAGAGTGGAAAGTTTCTTTGCAGCACACTGTGTACCGGGTGACTCCGAAGCTGAGGAGATCCAGAAAGATCACTTGGGACCAATCTCCAATCAAGGCACAAACCGATCCTATTGCTTCCAAACAGGGTCCCTAATTCAAGATTCGTCTCTCTGTCCTGACCACCCAACGATCGCTTTCCCACGACCCATGTGACCTCATAGAGCAACGTAGCAACCCTGGTCCGGAGTACCTGGTCGTGGACTCAAGTACCACTGACAAAGTCCAGACCCAGCGTCAGCCAGGTCACGGCTGCCGGACATGCTCATAGAGACCCAACTCGCAGGGTCCCATGACCTGACAGGTCTGCCTCTATCCATGTTCTCCGGGTACTGAACGACCTCGACCTCCCGCCTGCAGTCATCCTCATCGTGGAGGCCAAGGACCCAGGTCCCAGCTCTACGTTTCTGTATTACTCAACAAGCACTCACCCTGGTAACTCCGTCCTCGTCGAATGCTCGGGTCTCTTGAGGTCAGGAACAGGTCCGAATCCTCTTCTTCGCGCACACACTAGGTCGAGCCTCAACCTCCCTTCGCCCCACATACTCACGCCGCGACGCACGATAACTGACTGACTTATCGTCTTCACTCAACTTGATGACCGCTACCCTCTCCCCCCCACCCCTCTCCAGTGTACCTATAATATGTTGTTCCGGTACAACTCATTGTACCCCCACTCCCGAGCGTACTTGAGACTGGGTCGTATCTCAAGTCGCTGTTTTTCTTCAAACTTACCATGTACCAATATTTTCCTGAACTAACTGACTACCCTTTTTACTAAGTTCCTAAATCACCTATTCACCCCAATTCATAAGTAAGAGAACACGATAAACAATTACTGTACCTAATCAATATTTGGGGTTGATAACCAGGATTTTGAACAAGTGTCCATGTTTCCAGGTGCCTTCTCAATTTGTCAAGATTACATGAATAGGGGTGAGTTTCTCGCAGCAGTGAAAAGCTCCCTCTATATCCTTAAGGGTCGCAAGTTGAACCCAGGCTGCTTTCTGTATACATAAAATGGCGTGTATAAAATTCAATGCATTTACATAATTGTGCGTACAAATTCTGAACTTTGCCAGAAGGATTTCCACCAGGTCCTTCCTACGTACCCAGGACTTGTGGCTCTGGTTCAAATGGGGTTGGTAGTGGTACCAACTTATCTCAACTATACGATACACCCTTACGTACCAGGGTAGACAACTTTACACTTGGTATCCCCCTGGTTTGGCCTCTTGGAATCGCTTAAATCGTTCGAATGAATAATTTATAGGGAAAACGCATGATTTAAATGCTCGCAATTTATCAGTTGAGGTTAGCCAGACATACACACCTCATTACATATTTCCGTTTGCTTGAAATTTCAACCCTTTTTCGCGTCTCATAAATTTATCAACCCTACTGTACCAACCCCTTTTTTTTTTGTTCCCCAAGGTTTATACAGTAGAGTATACAGCAGTGCTCTTCTACGTTTCTCCCTCATTTTTCAACTAACCAATAATAAAACCCCGTTTAGATTCTTCCCGTAGGGTTGTTTTCTGGAAGCGATAAACACAACGGTTGAATTGGATGAGCTTAAAGCTAGCGCTAACCCCTGGTGAATCTTCTGCACGACAAGCATACCAGACCTTAAGAATGATTATAGGTACGTACCAGTACCGTCAGAGGGTGAAATTTGTCTCCATTAGAAGAAACAACCACCCTCTCCACCCCTGACGACTCTTCTGCACGAGCTGTGCACCAACCAGACGGTCAAGAACCCAACAGCCCTCGAATTACAATCTTTTATTCCGAAGCTACACGGTCGTGTCTTGTACCGACTGCTCTGTTTTACCGACAGGTACGTTAAGCTGGGTCCAACTGAATACTTTATCGACGGAGACCCTTGTATCTTCTTATTTCGCGAAGAAATTGCAAAGAGCCGCCCCCCCCCCTACGTATACCTAGAAAAGGGAAAAGGTTGTAGGTGTGTTAAAACCGTGAGAAAAATTTACGGAAATACCACTCGTAATTTTCAGCCTCTCTTCAACCCCCCACGGACATTACAACCCCTAAAAAAACCCTGTAGCGTTTACCGATTCATACGTTTTACGGGATGGCCGTGGCGCAACGGGACTTTCAATTCTGTGCCAAGGTGCACCCTTAGATAAGGGTGCGCACCCTTAAAATCTAACGTCGAAATACACCCCCTGAATATATATATATATATATATATATATATATATATATAGACTTGATATAAGAGTTCCTTCGATTCTATACGGAAGTACAATTTTTTCTCTCTCTTTCAATTCCTCCACTTCAGTAGACGCGACGCCATTGTGAACGTCGCTTTAGAAAGTCGAACTTTCCGTTACTCCTTTGACCGTATCTTTCCATACTTTTTCTTGAGATATATTTCAAACAAATTTCTTATATCCCATTTTTGTTTAACTCGTTTCTTTCCCAATACACACAACTCCATCCAAGAATTCAACGGCGTCGCGACGCCATGCAGCATCGCAAGTTTAATATTAATACACAATTTACCACACCGTCTCGCACGTGTCTGCCGGAATGTAATATTAATCTTGATTTCTTGCCCGAGGATACGAATGGCGATTACGTGAAGTTTCACGTTGCATCGGTGGCCGCTGGCGAAGTGCAAGAAAGATAAAAGGAATAAGAAGAAAAAATAAAAGGAGGAAAGAAGATATTCGCGTGGGGATATAAAGGCTGTTAGAAAGAGAAAAAGAGTCTCTTGACAGATACAGACCTCGGTTACTCTTCTCTATGCCAGCAGTGTAGCCTGAATTCGTGCGAGCTTTTCTTACCCGGATCCAAGCACGCCCAAGTGACTCGTTCCTGTATCTTTTATCAGCCGGTGAATCCAAGAGAGCTTCGAGACTTTGGCACTGGTGAAAAAAAAAGAGAAAAAAAAAAGAAAAGGAGGGGAAAAAAAAGAGAAAAAATACCTTAGTCGCCCATCTGGAAAGGCTCCTCGCGGCCAGGATCTATACTCTTGAAAGGGGTACTCGCCGAAATCTCGTTCACGGTCCCCTGGAGAGGACGAAGGGAAAGGAGAAGGAAAAAAAGAAAAGAAAAGAAAAGCCTACCGAAGAGAGGAGAGCTGGGCGAGGAGGGAAGAAAAATTCACCAAGTGGTCCAGGACGAAGCAGGACTCAAAGAGAGCCTGTGCCTCCCTTTGGACTCACTTATTTATTTATTTATTCAGGGTCGCTAGAGAGCCGTACGAATAAAGAAAAAAGATAAAGCTGCAGATCCATCGACTCTCTATAGGCGGTAATAGAGTATAAGGTAATTCCTATACCCCGTTCAAGATAAATCAAACGTTTTTTTTATATCAAAAATACCCACAGGACGAACTTTTTGAACTTTATTTTTTCATCATTCAACCTCATCCTGCTTCCCTTAAGATTCATTTCATTAAATGGAACAGATGATTATTAGTGTATTATTTTTGTCATAATAAGCAAATTTTAGGATTTTTTGTACTTTTGAACTAACCTAATTTAACTTCTATGTACATCAGGTATCTCGAGTCTCGATGACACGAGAATCCTGAGACTCGAATCAACGTTCCGACACAAACAGCTACGACGCCCTTTGAACTTTCTATTACCATTTTGAGTGGTGCAGCAAGTCCTTCTTTACCTACGCGGTTGCAGCAAGCTTCGCACTCACGTTACTTGGACGAAAGTACCGACCGAGTAAACTCGACCACGAGGAATCCTGAGAAACGTTGAATTAAAATATTCTCTTGGAAGGAGAAAAAGCCTCGAGGATATTTGCATGGGAAAGCGTAAAGGTTACAACAGGGGTAAAAAAAGATATATTCGACAAAACGTTATATGAAGGGGTGGGCTGGGGGGAAGAAATTTAATTCATACGAAATGAAAAAAGGTCGATAAAATTTTCAATAGAAATTCCGTACTTAGGTACTGTCGGTAAAGTAACTATTTTTTTAAATCATAAATCCAACAGCACTGGCGGCCATCTTTAATTTTCATATACAAATAATTATTGTATCTCATTGTACAATACGGTATTTTGTCCTATACAAATCTTATAACGTGTTGTGATCCTGGATGTATATATATAAATATAGCCGTGGCATGAAAGTTTTCATAAAGCTTCCAAGGTTCACCCCTGGATGGTAAAGGGTGGATTTTATAATATGCATCCCTCAAGTTTCAAAGCGGAAGTGGATCCAAGGCTTCCTGTAAGCCGACACCCTTACAACCGACGTGATCTGTCATGGCTGCTGACAGGCTAAATACCGTCCCGTGACAAGTTTTTATATTCTGCCGTCGGGGTGGGGGTGCGGGGGTGGGTAGGGGTGACCGAGTTTTTATATGAGAAACATATCTTCCGTGTTACGTCATAAGTGTTATAAAACAAGGGAGCAGCCGTTGTATATGATAGATACGTGCACCGGGTAACGAGACTTTCTTCATACGGCACTGGGTCTTGCGCACGTTTCTTGGGGTCTTAGGTAGCGTCTTACGTAGTTCTGTACGTATATATGAGCAGGGACGTAGGAGCGTGAAAAAGGGCCACGAGCTCTCGTAACAATATATTTCAGGCGTAACGGTACCATACATAAATACACATTTTTATGATGAATATACTTGAGAATATGTGATGCTGTGGATTCTGAGGAAAAAGAATAAAGAGAAAAAAAAATTGTTACGATGCAGTTTCGTGTCGTGAGACATATGTATG
The DNA here is from genome assembly GCA_030142615.1 of Syrista parreyssii. Lineage (NCBI taxonomy): Eukaryota > Metazoa > Arthropoda > Insecta > Hymenoptera > Cephidae > Syrista > Syrista parreyssii. Next base: position 170,195 of record JARQTG010000048.1, read on the forward strand.
TATACGTAATGTACTTTTGCTAGGGTCGGAGAAGTGTGGTTGTGTGGTTTATTTTATTTTTTTTTCTCTCTTTTTTTCTTGATCCAAGATACGAAATAACATGGAAATTTATTTAGTCTTGTTTTTTTTTTTAATTAATTTAGGCCTTTTCGATTTTGGTAATGGGACGGTGTTAAAATTCGAAATTTGAATTTTTTCCACCAAAAAAATTCCAAGACTCGCTATCGACTCTCAAGATAAGTGAAGTCGGCTGCACTTTGTGACAAATCAAAACGGTTATGTCGATAAACCAAAAGGAAGACAGGGGGTAGGAAACGAATGGCTCTATCACGTGATTTAAGGTCGGTATTGGTCAGATTAGGGAATGGGTTTCCGGTCTAGGAGCGAGGTCCAGACTCCAGACTCTGGAAATGCACTTCTTGCTCTTATTCTTTTTTTATCTTTTTTTTTTCTGCCTCTTTTATATATGATGGTATATCAGGTACGATGAACCTGGGTCATGTACCGGGTGATCACGGAATAACTACTTGTAATGGTGAAGATATTTTTTCCGGAAGTGAATTTTATCTATTTATTATAATCACTTTTCTAAGTGATTCTACTTGGTTGTATTCGTGTTGATGTATATATTTATATGGTATGCATACTGTATGTGGATTCCTTGTATAACAGCTATAAGGATAGGGGATATGCTAAGCGGTTGGGTAACTGTAAAAAATATGGCGGACCTCCTCTTGAATTATTATACCCGAATGTACTCGACGTGTATTAAAATCATTTTAACCGAACATAAATAAAAGCGCCCTCACTTTGGTAATCTCTACCGGATTATTCTGGGCGCTTTACTTCACTTTGACATAACTGAGAAAAAAGTATTCTTGTAAAATGGTCGACCTGTATGATTTTAAGTTCGCATTAGGTACAGTAAGAATATCTGATACTTCGTACGTTATACGGATAAAGTAATATTAATTTGACGTGTTGTATCCATTTTTATTATTACTGAGATGATTCAGGGTTTTAACACATAATTAAACTCGAATTAAATCTTTTTTTTACCGATCATATACTTTATTCAATACGTGCGTATACTTCATTCAATTTTTCATGCTTCTTATCATTGCTTAATTCACGCTTGCTTATAGCAACACCTGTATTTGTTAATTTTTATGTTAATTATCTTAGTTAAGACCCATTTAATAGAATTAACAGATGATTATAGTTTTACGAAAAAATTGCCATTTAATATTGTGTCTAATATATTATTAAACAGTTTCAGACAGTCAAGAACGATGCTGTACAGTATCCAAAAATTCGTTCAAGAAATAACAAAATTGACCGCAGCAATGTCTCCATCTATTGGAAGTAGCGTGAACCAAATTAAAAATTGTATAAATAAAAAGGATCCACCTGAATCTTATGAACAGTCGATAAGTTACCAATCTTTAATCTATCATCGACAAAGTCGTTACCATGTAATCCTTGACGTAAAGCTTCTTCCTACCGACGCTAGATGGCAGCACCATGTTACCCGGCGGTGATTTCGAACAACAACTGCGCAAGCAGCAGCGCGCAGACTCATTGACCACGACGAGACACTCAGGACGGCGACCAATAGTGTTAAGCAGTGCCCACGGACTTTACTGCCAAGCCAGTACGTCGAGTGCTCTCTTCGCTAGAAGAATTCGTAGGGGATTTATTCGATCGTACCCGTGGCGCAAGTTCCGTTAGGCTGCAACTGTTCTTCGGTTCGTCGGCAGTCCAAAGATCCCCGGTAAAAGCTCGCAAGCCAACGCCAAGGTAAGAGAACAGCCGTTTCGTCGTGACTATGTGTCGTTGCTGTCTTGTACGACCATTTTCTTTCATTTTTTGTCTCTGTACCTTATTTTCCCCGACATTCAAAATAAGAAAATCAACGAATCAATCGTTACGACGTACCAGACTATTTAACCGCCAATAACGTGACACTCGATGTTCGTTCCATGTCAAACGAGTCATTTGGTTGGGATGTGCAATTTTGATGATACTTTTTCTTTAATTTTTCATATTCTCTCATAACTTTACTTCTTAAAGCCACCTTAAAGGCCTCGGTTCACAATTATACCAGTACAGTCCCTGTTCTTCCGCACGATGGACTCGCGTTAACCTCAATTCCCGTTTCCACGGAAAATCAATACATTGTCTCGGAGCAGGTTGGAATTGTCGCTGATATTTCATAGGGTGATTTTTATCAGAAGACCTTTGTCCTCTTGGGTTTAATTATAAAAACGATCATTTTCCATAATTTTCCTTACAACTTTTTCTACAGTTTACCTAAACGTCAATAATTTACGCTACCTGAAACATATACAAAAATTCTTCTCGTTTCCATTTCTATTTACAATTCTCTTACCTACGTCTCGTTACATATTTAAAAACCTTGCTTCGCTACGTCGTACAAAATTTTGCCACAATTCAATTCCAACGTCACCTTTAAAACACAGCCCTGAAATTCGAACCTCTGACATCTCATGCACGTAAATTCGATACCTTCCACCAATCGATCGATCGCTAAACGAGACGATTTTCAAAATTCTATATTCGTCAAAATTATATTTTCCAACTTCGACATTTATCCCCTTCAATTTTCCTATAATCAATAATAAAATTAAACTCACCCAAATTCATTTTTTGCATGTACGTGTTACTGTATCTGTATGCGTGTGCATAGGTGTCTCGTACCCACACATCCTCGTAACATAAATCTACCCAAAAATGAGTAAATTTACATATCAATTATACACCAAACGAATAAATTTATCAAATCGACAGGTATCGATCTAAATAATAAATAATAATCACCAATGATTATGTTATCACCAAAAAATATATGTCACTTTCCCGGAAAATAAGTCTTAATACAATTTTGCAATTGGCATGTCGCCACGCATGTTTTCTACTCTGTTCTCAATGTAACGAAGTTCGCCGATTGTGCATGCATCGTATTTATCTCGATTTCATATGCATCTAGATATTACAGCATAGTAAGACACTCGGTAAGAATGCACTTGGTGCATTGGCAAGGCTAAAATATATAATTAACAATATATATATATATAAACACGTAAAAAACATATATAAGACCAATGATCCATCAGATCGAACCAGAGCAAGATCAGTAAAAGTGTCTTTGTCAGACTCCTTGAAAGTATTAAAAAAGAAGAAAGAACGTGAATCCATAGCAAAAGTCCGTAACCAGTTCTAAATAAAATCCTACGAATACAGACGCGTACAGTCTGTACGAAAATTTTCCCCCGAGGGAACGGGGGCAATTTTTTCCCTGCCTGGCACGGTGCCTACGTATGACGTAGCTTCCGGTACAGTCATGTCGGTAGATACAGAAAACAAGATAATTGACTCGTAGTAAAAAGTAACAGGTTGATCCCAGGTCGGCCATGATTATATTTTCACGGTACACCGTATACTTCCGTCTAAACGATAATGGCTCGTGTTGAAACGGATAGGAGGAAAAAAAAAAATTTTGAAAAAAAATAAGTCTTGCCAACCTTCACCAGTCACATTCTCCGAGTTTGTCGCAATTTGATTTTGGTTTTTTTTTTTTTTTTCTTTTCCCGTTTGTTTGCCTTGTTGACGTACGAATTGGCATATTGGCTTTGGGCACCCCCACGTCACCCAGCACCACACCCTGTCATCGGGCACCACCACGTACCACCTCAACGTCATCCTCGAGACTTCATCAGACCACGTCGTCCCATCTGATCTGATCATCTACCAAGGGGCTTTCTTGGGTCATCATCGTGGGACCTAGTGTAACCAGGGTGACGCCATGCCGGCAGGTATTGGCGCTTCGTACAGGTCCTTAGGTGACCTGGGCGAAGACGTCTACAAAAGTACTACTGTCGTCGACCAGACCCACAGTACCGGACAGAGCGTCTTCGAGAGCGTCAAGAAGGCGTTCAGTTTTGCGACGCCCAAGGTCGAGTTGAGAAAGAAGGATCCGCTCATCGAGGACAGAAGGGAATGCGTCTCGATAGTCTCCAGGTAGGAGTCGATAAGGGGGGGAAGGTTGAGGAAGAGAAAAATTTTGGAAAAAATGAAAATACTAAGATGTGACTAAGAAAAATGGAATTTTTTTTTTTATTTACTCATAGTCATCGATTTAGACCCGATGGGTCATTCGAAATTATTTTTTATGCTAACCTCAAAATAACTAGGCAAATCGCTAATGCTACTTGCGCATCATCGATCATCAGTTTTTTTTTTTTTATTCACTCTTTACCTTTTAATCATTAATTATAGTAATTATCATCATCTTTATTATGCAGGAAATGTTTATCGCTTCTTTTTTTTATCTGTTACTAATTCTCAATTCTTTGGTGATTGGTGGGGGGGGGATTCTTTTTGTCTCCTAGGGAATTTTTTTTTTTTTTTTTGGTATTCTGGTATCTTCTTTGTAATGTTAAACTGCATGAGTCATAGGTACCAACGTTGAAACTCTCCGTGGCCAATCTCTGTCAGGTTGTTTCAATGGCGGCTGTAAGGTAAGACGCATGTTAAAATTTTACGTATGCTTGCTGTACTGTGTTTTTGACACCTCTTGGCAGTGATGTCATTGCTTGTCTTTGTATCTATTGCATAGGATGTTTAACACTTCTGTTATGTAATGCGTGTGCGTGTTATAATTTTAATAATGAAATGCATAACCAAGTGAAAGCGTCGGAGTCTCCATAAAAATTGTGTGGATTTAATGAGATTTTGATTCTTTTTTGTTTTGTAAAGATTTTTTTTTTTGGATTTACTCAATTTTGAAAATTTTTTTTGCACTTGGAGAACGACGCTTGGCCATTTGTATTATGGCGGGTAGTTGAGCCTCTAGGGCCGGTTTGTGTGATTACTTTGCCGCCATTTTGTTTTAGGGACAGAAACAAGATGCCGACCGCTGCTACCGCCGAGGAATCTGCTCTTCTGGGGTAAGTCCTGTCACGAGGAAGCCATTTTTTGTTACTATTTTGTAAAACAAAAAATTCAACTTGTGACCAAGTTAGTTAATTTTTATTCCTTTTTTAGTATTCGTTGCACGCTAACATTAGATCGATGCTATAGAAGCGACGCTAATTACATATGCTTATTATTAATGCGAATATGTAATATCATTAGATATCAAAAATCGATTTTTTGATTTTGAAAAAAAAAATTTTTTTTTTTTTTTTTCAAAATTTCCACTTCTCGAAAAACCATTGCATTTGTCAACGTCATCCGATGCAATTTCTGATGCACCATTACAAGTGCATCACGGTATCTCGCAGTACAAGCAAAACAAGAATTCAACCTCACAAAACCAGTTTAGCACACTCGAGAAACTTGAGAATAATGGAAAATAAGATAAAAAGTGTATACGAGTGGGAAAAAAAAAATCATAACTCGCATAAAGCAATATCTGATACGATACCGTAAAGTTTAATTGGCTCGCGAAGGACCGTAAAAAAATGATGACCTAATTTCTCGATGCACTCTCGACAATCCGAAATGACTTGAATATATAAAAAAAATATCCTTAAAAATATTCAGTAATTACCAATAAAATTTCAAGCGCGTCTTGTTTCTTGCCAATTTTCTGACACAGTGAACTCAACGCTACTCGCTACTTCCGGAATAAAATAATTGCATCCGGCAAGATACGCACGTGGGCGATAAGTCGTAATATCAACAACAGTGTCATTTGATTCGTAAAAAAAGATAGAAACCCAAATCTTACGTACTATACAGATTTTTTTGTACTACAAAATATTTTACTGGACAGTTGCTATTGTTATTATCAGTCATCGTTCTTGTATTTGTTCATACAAGTTACTCCGCAAAATGACGTCCCTCACTGGCATGTCGGTAAATCACCGGTAATTAACGCCAGAATAATGTTGTAATTAGAGATCATTAGAGCGAAGAGAAACACTGTGCACCATTGTTAAGTAACAAGAACGACCAAAGCTATTGTCATTTTGTCTGACAATAAATCATCCCTTAGTTTGCTTATTGCTAGAAATGCATTGAACTAAATAGGCCTATAGGGTGCAAGCAACATAAGTTACCACAGTACAAATTGTCTTCCATAAGTCCCAGGGTCTGTCTAGGTGACTACTGAGTCGGTACAGTCGTAGCTAGAACTTCGACGGTCCCTCGATTTTCATACCGAAATTACTACTAGGGGTAGGTAAACACATGATCGCTTTGTAATATTTGATCCATTAATTCCAAATCAATTAATTTGATAAAGGGACGAATTAGCCGAAGAAAATGTCAGTAAGGAAAAATGACGTCGACTGGGCGTCGTGTGAAAAGGTAATAAAAAAATAAGGGTAGCACGTGCTACTGAAAAAAAGAAAAATTGAATTGCCTGCATTGTATGATGCATGAATACCAAGTAATTAGGCGACCGAGAGTTTAGTTAATTATGTATAAGTAAAACAGAATTTGTTGTAGACAAAGTGTGTGGTGGTTAACGATTTTTGGCACTTTTTACAGTTTGGAGAATATTTTTATTTTTTTTTTACTTGACTTTTTTTTACACCGTGTATATATGTACTAAGGGTTGGGTCTATTTATGGGTATTGGTTATATATGAGAAAAAATACTGCTTTACCGCGAGTCGACCTGGACGACAGCATGCGACAAAATAATGAACTGCTACGGGTTATTCGATCGATAAAGAAGAAAAAAAGGGACACTGGGTATATATCGTATGTCCTCATATCGGGTGTTCTTTTAGTCGCCTGGCAGTTGGTGGTTGGGACTTATTGTACCGCAATGCGATCAGCATCTGGTTAGCCTCCATTTTTATTTTTTAATAAAACAAGAAAGGAAAGAAAATTCATACAAATTTTCATTACCATTTTTTTTTAATAACGATTTTTTTACTCTTATGAATAATAATACACCTGTATTCCTATGGTAGGGTTTTATAATATCGCAAAAGCGTTTCGTATATGAATTATGCAAAAAGTGTTCATGAAAGGCGGCCATTACGTTATTCAAGTACCAATCCTTCCGAAAGCTTTGAAATCCACCGTTGATCTCAATGGAAACTGAATTAACCCGTTCCTTTGTTTCGGGAAATTTAACTCCTGCAGATTCCGCCATTTTCGCGAATCCATTATACGTGACGTCAATAGCGAGAGACCGGAAATTGCAGATTCAGTCGCGAGACTTTGATTTAATTAAATAAAATTTCCCCCCCTCAAAAAATTAAGGATCACAGCAGTCAATAAAAATTTTTATTATTTATTATCGACCAAAGTTTTCAATTTTTCCAAAAAATTTTTTCCACGTCATTTTTTTTTTTGCAATTTTTCTCGTGACACCTGTACAAAACAAAGACATTGTTTCCCAGCTCTGACTCCGTCAGTGGACTCCCGGATGTCGGCAGGCAGTTTAGCTAAACCGGAAACAGCTGAGTGACGTGTCAGAGATACCGGGAGCCAACTGGCCGTGCTGGAGTTGTGCTTGGAAATTCAATGAAGCTTCGATGGTTCGTACCATTTGCAGAAGTCATTGGTACAATGGATTGTGATTGGTACAATGTTGTCATTGTATGTGACGTCACGAAGATTTGACAGTAATACACTTGGCACTGTATCCGAGACAACCTCGAAAACTGTACTCAAGTTACCAACCAGGAGAAATGTAGATACCGGAAGTGACTCTCCTTGTACTTGTTAATTGCACCTAGCTTCAACTTAGTCTTCTCTGGTACAAAGTAGAAAGTGAAAAGAAAAACCGGAACCGGAAGGACAAATTGACAATTTAAAATTTTTAAGAACCGTCACTGTCATCAGATGTCACGAGCAAGTCTAATTTAGCAACAATAAAAGTCCACATTTTTGAGCTTGTCGAATATAAGATTTTAATTAAAAATGAAAAAAAATCCTTCCGTCCTACTTTACCATCCGATGACAATTTTTCGAATAAAACCAGTAGGTACAAAAGTTTCTGAACCAGATTAGAACCAGTCTGCTTTTTTGTTCTGAGTCAAAGAACAGTATCTGAAAATATATCCTAAGGTCTTAAAGCGCCCACGAACAAGGTCAATCCGTCACGATAACTTCCGAGTGGATACGTAACTGAGTTATCGTGGAGGATCTCATCCAGTTAGGTCTGCAAGACCTAAAGACGTTGGAGGAATAAATAGAGAGAGAGGGAAGGCGGGATAGAGAAAGGAGAGAGAAAAAGAAAAAGAGCTACGATGAGTTTCAGTGGCGTCACGAGGGCCGATCGATGCCCTCGTAGTACGTCGCGACGCCACCGACGCTCGTTCCTACCGCCAAGAACCGATCCAAACCGGATCTACTTAGCGAGACGCGAAGACACGAAAACTTTTTAATCGGCGTTCGTTCCAATTCGATTAAAAGCTTCTTACTTACGTAGTAATTCTCGAGGGAAGCTTTCGTACTCGAGAAATCATTATGCGCATGCGTGAGTTTTTTTTTTTTTCATCTGCAATACGCGTCTTTCGTACATCGGGGTCTGTTGGCATTTCCTATGAAACGCCCTGTATATGTATGCTTACTAAAAGCTTGGTATTTAAGTGACATTAAATTTTGAGGTTAGGTGACGTCATTCGTGGACTCTGACATTTCTGCCGGAAGTTAATCTGGACCTTTGAAGTATTTTGTAAAGGTATTGGATTAATTGGGACTTGGTTTAAGGGCTGAAGTTTTGGGGATGAATGGTTGGGGGTGATGGTGAATCTTTAGCTATGGTTAAAATCATCTTTGGATTTCATTATTTTAGTTCTATGTATTTTGATCATGTGATATATATGGGTCGATCTATGTATGATCGAACATATATGACTGATCTAGGGTGGTTAAATTTGACTTGGCATGTAAGGGATGGTCTTTATTGTCTCCCCGGAAGTTCAACAACGACGTGACACGTGGTGCTCGCTGTATAAATTCGGAGCACCTAGTGGACCTGCCACCCTCAGAAACCACCCTCGAGCCAACCTAACCCTTACCTTACCTCACCCAGCTCAGCTGGGCGTGGCCTTTAGATCAATACCATAAAAAGCCCAACCACCCTGAACCAACTGGCGAAATGGACCAGGAGTATGTTTGAAATTGTACAATTTATTCGATTCAGCTGCTGATAATACTTTTCTTTTCTCAACCCTCTTTTTCACCCTAGTCGTTTACTTTGAAATTCTGGCATGTCGTAGGCTCCTGTGAATTTTATTCAAATATTGAGGGCTGGATCGATCACGTGCTTCTGTCAGATATTAAAAGTCGATTAATTCACGTGTCGAGACGTCAACATTGTGGTTGCTGACGAATTATGAATTTTTAAGGAATATTTTATCTGCAATTTTTTTTTTTTTTAATTTTAATTCGCTCGTCATTCATGGTTGGTTTAGATGTGAAAATTTTGGATTTTTCAATTTTTTCACTTTGCTCTGCATTCGAGTCGATTGTGAATAACGACTATTAAAAATGGTATCTTTAACGTAAGAAGAAAATCGATCTTTCGTTGCTATGGTTACGCAGTCCGTAAATTTCCAGCAGAAAAATCCCTCGGGCTCGTGTTTGTTCAGTTGAATATTTCACAGTTTTCGCAAATTCCGCAAAACTAGAACAATGACGGGATACGTCGAGTGGTTGACAGAAGCCGAGTGCACGTAGATATTTTTTTTTTTTAATTTCCCTGTTTCCCCAACTGGAAATGGAGAAACGAAAAACTCATTCACAGGGCAATTACCGTACGAGCAATTGAATGCTAAAACGTGTTGAAATTTGTGAACTTGAAATCCAAAAATAATTCAACACAAAGCTAAACCAAGTTGTATGAAAATTTTTTTTTTCAAAACCAACAAAACCAGTTGTAACAATATTTTGAAAATTTCAGCAAGCAGCAACAACGGTGGTTCAAGCCTGCGTAACAATGCAATTCCGAACAAAAGATCCAGTGCACACATCGTTAAAAAAGTGCAAATTTGCTAATTAACAAATTTCCGTGCATTAAAAATTTTTTGCTTTTATGTAATTTAAAAAAAAAAAATCATCTCGGTTGAAAATTAAATATAATAATAATAATGTATTTTGAAAACCAATGCAAACAAAATAGTACAAGAACAACCCTTGAATGAGGTAAGAATAAAAAAAAAATTTTTTTTCATTTCCTATTATTCTTTTTCGCAGCACGATGCCGTCAGACAGCATGGACGATATCGAGTTGAAAAATATTCAACTGCAGTTTCCAGCATTGCGATATCTCACAAGGGATGACGGCTCGGTACGCGAGGAAAGGGTTGAAACTGAGAAGGGTAGTTTGCTTGTAGCAGTTCAGGGTAATCGAGCTAAGCCTGCCATCCTCACTTATCACGACTTAGGCCTTAATTGTGAGTATACCTTGATAATAATAATAATAATGCATTAAAAAATTCCCAATAGCAAACAAAAATTCGGATTTGAAAAACATTTGGGTTGAAAATCACCCATCGCCAATGCATTGAACTTCAACAGTGACAATATTGAATAATCAATGTTCGCACATAACAAATAGTCATTGAAACGTCAAATCATCGTTTGTCATTGTTTACATATAATTGACACCTGTCAAATCCAATCTATGAGCTGAGTGCCAAGATTTGAATGAAACCTTCAAAATAATATTTAATCAGTGAAATTCGCTCTGATTATAATCAGCCAGCAGTTGATGAATTAATAAATTATAATGCATAATTAATTCGAAGGATAAAATTAATATATTGTATTATTATTATTATCCTGTCATTATTTTATCTTTATCTTTTTTTTTTCTCTCCAAGATATCTCGAGCTTCCAGGCATTTTTCAATTACATCGACATGCGTGTGTTACTCGAAAATTTTTGCGTGTATCACGTAAACGCACCGGGTCAGGAGGAAGGCGCCCCGACGCTGCCAGAAGAGTGAGTATACATATATATTTGATATTACACATATATATAGCAATTTTTTGAAAATTAATTATATAAGTCAAATTTTGAATCGACCAGAAAATATTACCAAAATTTTTCTCGACGTCGTCACGGATATCATTTTAACCCCATTAACGAGCTCATTAATTAGAGTGACGTCTGAGAGACGTCGCGACGACGTACAGCAGCGTTTTCGACGTCGCATATTATACAGCTCGGTTGCTCTTTAAATATATATATATATATATATATATTCTTGGATCCTTGTCAAATGGGGATGTCATCTTCCCCGTATCAATAGGCCAAGCTATATATACATATATAAAGTGGTATAACGCATAATAGTAACAGTAGCGACACTAGTATCTATTTAATTAACGCAATTTAATGACGTCATTAGAAACGTCAAAACGTCAAAAGCCACGTGACAAATTTAAACGTCAAGCCTCACGATTATATTGAAAATAAAGCATGCAAAGGATACGTTTCATGAGTAAGCACGAGCTATGGGGCTTTTCAAAATTTATAAAATTAATTAATTGACGTGTATAATTCTTTTTTTTTTTTTATTCATAAATTTTCAAAACAAACTCACGCGGTGGAACGGCTATATGCGCGTCTGTCATCTAATCGCGATTTTTCATTAGACAAATTAGATGATTGCGTGACGACCTATTGACGTCACTAGATTAAGTTGACCTCAGACTCACTTTAGTTTGGCTTATGGTTGCGCGCGCACCTCTGTCGGTATACCTAACCGTGACTGATGGGTAATAATAATGATAATAATTGTTCATCAAGTACATCCAAGCAGGCATATAGGTATAGGACGATAAAGATTTGTTTAGTGAGTGAAGAATTACGTGCACCCTTATTACTTGCCCACCCTTGTCTTGGGAATTTTATAGGGTGTACAGGGTGTTACAATAATTAGGTGGAGCTGAATCGTAAAATTTTAACTTTCAATAGGATTGTATGGGAAATAATTTGGTACGAACTGACTGAGGGTGTCGAATGGTTGGATATAAAATTTGTTCGGTTATTATGTAATATCGCCGAGTGGTTTTCTTTTTCTGAAACACCCTGTAGAGTTACGTGCCAGCTGCATTGCAGAGTTGCATGCGAAGGTAGCAACCGCGAAAACGTAATGGGTCGCGCGCTGCAATGTATATGAGATGTAAATATCTTTGATATTCTTTAACACGTTTTCATTTTTATTTAATTTCAACGTGAATGTGACTGCGGATGAGGCATAAAAAATGGCTATAATTTGATAAAAATAATAAATTGAGTGTAAGTGATTGTTATTGCTTGAATTATTTTTATAAGACGTTTTCACTTATTTTTCAGCTACGTTTATCCGTCCATGGAGGAATTGGCTGAGCAGCTGCTCTTCGTCCTGGGTCACTTTGGTCTGAATTCAGTGATCGGATTTGGCGTCGGTGCTGGCGCTAATATCCTGGCGCGATTCTCTTTGGCACATCCGGAGAAAATTAATGCGCTGTGTCTGATCAATTGCGTGTCTACGCAAGCTGGTTGGATCGAGTGGGGTTATCAGAAATTAAATGTTCGCCATCTGAGGTCTCAAGGAATGACCCAGGGTGTATTGGATTATTTGATGTGGCATCATTTTGGAAGGGTTGGTATTTTAGATGAAGAGTACGTATTTATATAAGTCACATTAGAGGATCGTTGGTTTTCAAATAATTGTAACGGTAGAGAAATATTGAGGAAGGAAGATCGATTTGGGACGTTGCCATAAATTCTGTAGGCTTGTGTCGCAGTAGTGGCTGAGGTTGTTTTTGTTCCTTGAAGCATATTGCTTGATGAGATTAGCGAATGAGGGTAACTTTCGTGGGGTAAGTTGGGGTAAAAACGGAAAACGATATAATCCTTAATAAAAAGTAAGAGAAAACAAGCGTAATGGAAAATGGCTCTTCAACTTTTCTCATTGGCTTTGCCAAGAGCCCAGGAAACCGTCTTGAACAACTTTGATGATCACGTTTCTTCCTGAGATTGATCGAGTTCTCGTTGCTTCCTTGTTCTTATATTTCTTTAAGAATTTGAGGAATCGCATGAGTTGACAAAAAAATATCATCCAAGTTTGTCTCAAGACAGGAGTTTCTGGGCTCCCAAACAATAGTTTTAGCATGACTTAACTTAATTGAGTAAAATAGCGGTACGGTCGGTCACAATTATTTGTTCTTATTCTTATGTGAAAAGAAAACGTTTGTTACACACTTTAATTAAGATAATTCATTTTTAGGGTACCGAAGAGAGAAATCACGACCTGGTCCAAGTCTATAAGAATTATTTTGAACGTCGTGTCAACCCCACGAATCTGGCGCTCTTCATCGACAGCTACGTACGCCGCACGGATCTGAACATCACCAGGGAATTGGACCCAACCCGTAAGAAGGAGGGCCTTACTTTAGGAGTCCCAGTGATGAACATCACAGGGGCCTTAAGTCCCCACGTCGAGGACACCGTGACGTTAAACGGACGGTTGGACCCGACTAATAGCTCCTGGATGAAGGTGAGTCAAAGCTGACCTAAAAGAAATATTAATTTTATAATCAAGAATTCATTTCTAATTCATTTTTTTTACTCACTCTCAGATCTCAGACTGCGGTATGGTACTGGAGGAGCAACCTGGCAAAGTCAGTGAGGCTTTCCGACTTTTTCTTCAGGGTGAAGGATACGGTAAGTGAGACCAACCACTCTTCGACAAGTCACGTGAGAATCGTCAAACTCCCCACCACGAATGATCGACGCATGCGCGTACGCCAGGAACGAAATCGCGAACGAACGAGCGCTGCGTGTCCGCCTTAAATGGACGGTGCTGGAAAGAAAAAAACATTTAAGAAAATGAAATTGGCATTTGAAAGAATGAAAAATGGGTCGTGTAATTTTTTTACTACAAATACTTCTTTTTATTATTTTAAATCATTTTACAAGACCTACATAAGTCGGACGGACACGCAGCTTGTTAATGAGATTAATAAAGCGACAAGATAACGACTTTTAGCGTTAAATTTGCTTGAATCTCTATCAGTTGGTATTTATTGGCCTATGATGGTAGTAACATATATTATAGATGACATGTTATCGCGAAGAGAGTCTAGCAAGAAAGTTATTATCATTGGCATCTTTGTTATCGAATAAATTACTATTTAAAATGTTTATACGTATATAAGTACAGTGCAATCTAAAAGTGCGTTACGACATCGAAAATGTACTATGTTGTTATTATTATTTTATTAATTGACCATTCGCCGGTAAAAGTCAGCAATTTGAATTTTACGTCATTTCTTAGTATCTCGATGTGACAACGTCTTTCGTGTGGCTTTAAATATTAATCGAGTTTTTAGATTGCACGTATTCGCGCCAATAGTAGAGTCACGTATAATTATATGCAAAAATTCAGGGCCGTACAATGAGCGTTCAGCACATTTTTTTTTTATTCTTGGAAAAGAATTGAGAAAGAGAGGACGAAGGAGAGAGGAAAAGAGAGTATTAGGCGTTTATGACTAAACGAAAATTCGTGTCGACGGAATAAAAAGAAAGTGTTAATTAAGAAGACAAAAAAAACAATTCCTTGTTCCGTTTGGCTTTTTGGTCACAGATACACACCAGCACCTATCACTGTACACAGCGCTTTTATCGATTAACTGTCACTTAAGTTCACAAGAAAAAAAAAAAGAAGAAAAAGTGTGGGAAAAAAATATTAAAAGATACGCAGGACGTCATGTTATTCGTAAGCGTACTGGTAATTTCGTCCACGATATTAAAAAATAAAAAAAGAATGAAAAACATTTAATTAGCACATTTGCTACTCACTCTGATCCATACGTTAACGTTAATGCTATCCTCGTTCGTTCCATAAACGTTTATCTAGTTATACGTAAGGGTGTACTCGTACGAGTTGCTCAATGTTCCGAATGGGGTTGGGTTTTAGTGTTTTAAGGGATTCTTGAAAAATTTTGGTAAAAATGAAAAAAAAAAAAATTGTAACGTGAATAATATAACGAGAGAATATTCGGTACGACTTTTTATCCCTTTTAAAATAATTCGACGTTTAAATTTTCGCGGGCTTCTCTCTGTACCTCATTACACCGAGATCCATCCCCAGCCTTAGGCACCACGTATTTACGTTGGACGGTCAATCGTGTTGGTTTTGATGAAGTAAAGAAAAAAGATAACGAAACGAGTGATGAGAAGAAAAAGAGAAATAAAAAAGAGCTGAAAATTCGATTGGACTCAGTCACGATAATTTTGAGAAGGGAAAGAAATAGACAATGAGAAACGCGGGGTAGATGACGGGTGATGGGGAAGGGATGAAAAAAAAAAATAATAATGAATATTTAAAAGAAACTGATAAAAACGTGAAAAAATAACTATTTCAAAATATATTACTTATTCATCGATATCCGCCTTTATTTCCCACGCGTCTCGGATCGATCGAGTGGTACGTATATCTTCAAGTCAATCAACAAATCAATTAGACAGTCATTGTTTTCGCCTTTTTAGCAACCCTTGCTTTATTACTTCCTGGTATATGTTTAATGACGTCACGTAAATTATTTATACTGATTATAAATATGAAAAAAAATTTTTACTATCGTCCTTGACGTATTTTATCCACGTATATTTTTAGCCCCGCCCATATTCACTGATTTGTCCGGGGTCACGTGACCCGAACGTCCACGAACATCTCCGACTATACCCGAATCACATTTTATGTCTTTTTAGCCATTTGTCAACGCAATTCTTTGTGTCTGACGTTGTTAACTGTTCTTATCACTGTTTATTTAACCTAATTTTTTGTCCAATTGTTGTTTACTGTCGTCATATTAATTTTATTTGTTCGGAAATGCACGAGGCGACGCGATACTAATCGCGGCCGCCATTGGTGTCGTTGGCAAGAATGACGTTACTCTACGACATTATGTTTTTATGCGTTTTAGTGGTGAGATCCCCGCGGAAGCCAATGACGTCGACAACACCCGAAGGTAATTGTAATTAGGAATTGAAGGCCGCAAGGAGTCGAGATCGCTGATGGTCAGTTAGGCCACGTCTAAGTGTTAAGTAAGTCGGCAATTAAACCTTTTAAGGGAACGAAAAAGAAAATAATAGAAAAGCAAATATGGATTTTGGAAATTAACACAAGCGCCTGGGTGGACTGGATTATTTTTTTTGTTCACTGAAATTTCATACATTCATCACGTGAGGTGATTGCCCATTCATGCGTGTCTAAATAACGCGGTTTTATTGCGCCCTCATTATTTAATCTTTTTTTATTAATTATTAATTTTTCAATATTCATATATATATATATATGTATGTTTAACACGTAGAGTGTCTCGTTGTACGTGAATTCATCTGTGCACACTTTGTAACTTTTATTCATTGTGATGTATGTTCCTTGTTCTTTCATCTTTAAAGTCACCACATAAGGATCATCTTATGCATCTGATACGCCGTGCGTGTTGCATTTTGCAAATTGAGCAGTACAAAAAAATGGACAAAAAATATTTTTGCAGCTAAAACGTTAGATTCAATTCTTTTTTTTTTTTTTTTGAAAATCTACAATCGAAAGAATGAAAAATCATGTCCATTTTTCAAAAATATACTAAATCAGCGATTAATGTCATCATCGCCTAACCGAGCAACCAGCAAGTGTCGACTGTCATTAATATTTAAGGGAATTGATTTCAGCCGAAAAAAATTGCATTTCGCGCAAGTGTAAAAGTGCCAAGAGCGAGAGAGCAAAGAAAAGAGTATACAAGGTACAAGTCTGATTGCGCAAAAAAAAAAAAAGATAAAGAAACAAAAAAAAAAGAAAATTGCGTTACGACCTCGAAATTTCTCAACCAAGCATAACCGCGAGATTAACACAATTGTTTTCCTACGTCCAGAACAATTGTATTTGTTGCAGCGGCTCTTGATCGCTGGGTAGGAACAAGACAAATAATATTGAAAAAAAAAAAAAAGAAAAAAACATACAACTGCACCGCAAAATAGAAGTAGCAAAAATACTCTCGTACCACTTTAAGTCACTTGTCATTGTTGCTGTATGCTCACAAAACAAAGAAAAACCACCTACACGCAGTTTTACCTTTTACTTTGCATGTCGCTTGCATTTCTTTCCAATATCGATAGCAAAGGAGACGCGTGTGAAGAAAAAAAAAAAAAAAATACGTTTCCTACTCGATGATGGAATTTCCGCCATTTTCTAACCACCCGTCCGTGCACCTACACTGTACAATATTTCACTACGTGATAACAAAGTGTCGTCCCGTGATAACTGCATCCGGTCCTTTCACTGAACCTAACCTAACCTATAATTTAAAAAATTATCTTATACCTCACGCAAATTTAAAAGGGGATTCCCCTTTTTCTTTCTCATTTCAGTGGCTCCGCTCTCGCCATTAAAAATGGCCGACTACAGACTGGCTTCCCTCGAGGGCCTCAATCATATCTGCAGCAAGAAGATCGACTGGCCGACCGCTACCATACACATCACTGAGAATCCGATATCAGAAGCGGTCGTCTGCTAAATACTCCGTTCTATTTGTCCGAGACACTTTTTCACCGTCATGATTTATACCTGCACGATTTAATATACAATTGAAGGGATTGGGGGGGGGGGGGGGTAGAGGAAAAGTGAGATAATTCAATTTTAAAATTGTAGTGAGGGAGGTAAAAAAAGTAGGGAGGGGGGGGGGGGTAATAAAATCAGAATGCGCAAAACAACGAAAACGCGCACGAATAAAATTCGAATGCTTTGCTTTTATTTTAATTTTTTTTTTTGTTAAATTCGATGTAATCGTTATCATATTTTACCCTTGTTTAATCATTTTCATTAACACGGCCGACAACGTATGTATGTCGCATGTGAGATCATCGAAATGGTGGTAGGTGCTGGGATGATGAATTTTCCTCGATGAATTTCCTGTCGGTGGAAGCGTTAATAATCGAATGGGTGACGAGTGCGCATGCGCGTACGCCTTTGCGCATGCGCGTACGCACGCTTCTCGTATTTCAGGTCGAATAACGATAGCGACGCAATAAAACGTTTACTCGGACTTAGTGGGGACCTTTGCGGAAAGGAGGATCCGGTTAGATCGATCGATACATTTATATTCTATAGGTTTCGATCGAGAAACAACAAAAAAAAAGATGGCCGCGAGTCTATTATCTCCTTATAGAGTGAACGTGTTGCACATAGCAAGTACGCATGCGCGATCGTACCTAGCCTCTCGCAACTTTGTTTTTCAATGAAATCAAAATGGCCGCGCTAAAAAAAGTGTCCTAACGCTACCTACGTCTCACGCAATCACTTTTCCTTAAAGTTGCACCTGTGCACGACAGCCAAAACACGTTCCCGACTATCCTCATGTACATCGAAGAAATTCGATAAACAATTAATCCTCACGTGGTCAGAGCGTCATTTAATTAACGACAGCCATTGCAATTATAATCGAGCAATAATGGCGGCGAAACAACGACAAGATCCATTAGCTCATACACGTTCATTCATTTATTTGTACATTTGTTCGTTTTTCGCATGTGTTATCGCAACTATTATTATTATTATTGTTCTTAATTATTATTATCACCGTTACACGTATATATCGTTTATATATTTATTTATCAATTTCTTCCCAAGCACCTTAGGGCACCCTTGCGAAGCACGGTCCTGAAGTAGAAATTCACAGTATAGCATAAAAAATGGTTTTCTTAAAAAAAAAAAAATAATAGTCTTTAGGGTGGGATGTGTGAGAATACGAGGTGGAAGGAGAGTCGGGAGAAATAGTAGATGATATTTAAAAAAAATATACATTTTTTTTTTTGCTTACACGGCAGATGGCGACTGGTACTCCGAAATTTTTGTTCTGGTATAAAAAAAAAATTAAGAAACACGTGTACGTTTGTCATTGTTTTAATGTACACGCATCGTATATTACGTGCAGTCGTAGGATCTCCGAAACACGTGAAGAATTGAGGGGTTCATATATGCTCGTAGCACCGTTGGTAAATTTATGCCGTTGACTAACGATTCGACCATAGAGTCCGAAGGTGTTGCTAGATAGATAATGATAATGAAAATTGATTTCGTTAGGATATCGTTATGACGTTTCGATGCCTATAGCGTGATATGATAAGACGTGCCTGCTACATAATGTACGTAGCTTAAAAGTTGTGACCGCCTTTAGTTTTATAAGCGTCCTTAATGTCGACTTTTTTTCATTTTGTCGCGCGTTAACCACTTTTCGCGTGACTCGCCGGAACCCGAAATTGACTGACTTCCCGACGCCGTGATTGAGCCATGACGTTAGACAGATGAAAAAAAAAAAAAGGAAATTATTTTTTTTTCATCCCCAAAGAAATCATATATAGAAGGGTTGATAGTTATTTTGGAAAAAAAAAAAATTATAGTCGGGAAATCAGTCAATGTGTGATACACGTGTATAATCGGTGACAGCCGGGATATCGCATGATGGCTCAATAAGGGTAGAAAGCAAAGTGACGGATGATAAGTGAAACTTTTAATATTAGGGTGTCGCACATTGTACAAGGACGATGGAGAGAGAGGGAATGAAAAAGAGGGATGGATATGAAAAAAAAAAAGGAAAAGCGTTAAATCAAGATAAATAATTATTAATAACTAACGACGAGCCCTAGTGTAGTAGCTTCTAAGGTCCGCGCATGCGCAGAGACGAGGACGTCGACGCAGATTATGCAAAATTCACCGCCGACGGACGTGTTGCGTGTGACTCTATTTTTTTTTCATTTTATACATTCAAATCCCATACGGAAGAATCGAGACGTCTCCGTTTTGACGAGTTCCCAAGTGGCGGCGCTAGCATCGCTCCCGAAGAACATCCGGTCCCTGCGAGCGCGACACGGGAAGACTTCCGCGCACCGGATGCGTCCGAAAGTTGGTGGAGGCGCGAGACTAAGAAGGAAAAGAAAAACCGGAAGTCATCGGGAGGACCGCGAAAGAGAGAGAGAGAGAGAGAGAAAGTAAATAACAATGACGAACATCAACGATAATAATAATAATAAAATTACAGGACAAAATTATACAGAGGACATACCAGAAAATAGACGATAGTCAAATAAATGCCGATCATATTAATTAATTAAGTGACGTAACATAGATGGAGCTTGACTATTATAAGTTAATAACAACACGCGCACACGAAATATACATCTTGTTATTTATAATAAATGAGACGTGAAAGAGGAAAGAAAAAAAAGCAAATAAACGTAATAAGAGGAGAAGAAGATACGAGGAGGAAGTCGATGGATCAGTGTCACACACATACACACACCACGCAAACCAAGTAATAATAATAATGATAATGATCACAATAATAATAATTCGTTAACGTCGTTCCTGTATCCGGTATGCTGTACCTACATGCTACATACTCAAAATACGTATTGCGTGACGTACAACGTTGGTAACACTGCTAGAATATATTTTCCAGAACGCATCAAAACTCACCAGACATTAATAATCAACGTTTGGGAACGTTCATTTCTTTTTGATCCTCTTCAGTCCCGCAGTACCCTGTACGCAGCATAAGGCCGACCATGGGCCTTACCAGACCCTCCGACAACCATGTTGTTCTCGTACGAACCCGGTGGTAAACAGACATTTGGTTTTTAGTATGTAAAAACTACAGTAGAACGCCGGCTGCAGATCCTGGACGCCCTGTGGGAACCGCATGAGATGCGAACGATGAGCTAGTGGGAGAAAGAAAAAAGAAAGAAAAAAATAAGTAAAATAAGGGAAGCGACACTGCCGAGTGTTGGCAGTGTAGATAAAATTTACCTAAGACCCCTGGCGACTCCTTGCGGACGTTTCGTCGACTAATGTTTGCTGGATGCGTTGGCTGATTATCGAAAGTCCCGCTGGATTTGAATTTCCAAGAATACGATTGTCCCGCTTGTATTGATCTTGTTGTTTCCCTTTTTTTTCCTTTTTTCGAAGCTATTAAGACGTAACTGATAAAATCGTGGACAGGAAGCCGTCCATCTTAATAGAACTGTAGACAGTTTATCAGGATCGTACACGCCCTAAAGAATCTTACAGGGCAAGATGGCGTCTTGTTGATATTTGCATACTCGTACGTACTTGTAGTGCAGTGCATACAGGTAGGTATACGAAATAAAATCCTTTAAGAAACAAGTATAAGCAGCATACTCAGGACTCAAGGCGCTCCTAGTCTTCAACTGCGAAGAAAACCAGTCCGTTCTGCCTCGAGTCTGACAATTTTTGCAACCGACAAAACGAACAGGTTTCCAACGTAGAAATACGCATCAGAAACTCGAGTATCAAACTCGTTCGCATTGACTGCCATACAGACACGACAATATAGAGAAAAAGAGTCCAAGAAAGCACCGTAACCATCGACTCGCCGTGGTTTCTCTATTCTCATTGGAGTTAAATCGACAAGAAAGAAAGACAAGGAGCAAGCACACCTCGTTCATCCTCGTGACACTTCGGGCAAGCTCGGCTGGGTAAAGATCGGCAAGGAGTTTTCGCAGCTTCATACATCTTTACAATGACAGTCACGCTTCTGCCTCGTATACGCGCACCTTCAATTTACTGTGTACGTACTGTAACTCCTTTACTTTTCTCCTTTCTCTTCTTTCTTATTAAACCGTCGTCCCTGTCACTGCTGTATCTCCGTGACGTTACTACAGATTTTCGCCGCTAGGCGCGCACTCGAGTCTGGCGCCACCTGGCGCGCGCCGGACGAAATTCAACTAGACTCGACGCATTGACAGGGCGCGCGTATTCTTGACTTGGCCAGCGTGGGAGTAAGGTTGTCCGCGCGAGACGCCGAAGTGGCCTTCCTTAGAACGCGACATAAAACAAGGTGAATACGTGCATTTATGTGTATTCCCATTAACAACGTATCTCTCAGTGGTTCTTCGAGTGTTTACAATAATACCCATCTCTTCGCCAACACCCAGAAATCGATCGCCAAGGAATTATGTCGGTTCGGATAATATTTTCCAATTCTTAAACAAGGCTTACCCTCGTGCCTTTTAAACGAACCTCGTAACGTACGCGAGTGCAGTTCGCCGTTCTTTTCTACCTCGTTCCCTCGAACGATCGTTTCGTGAACGTTTCTCTGTGCTTGTGAGGAGGAGTTTGTGCGCGTGCGATAATAATTTATTAGATTAAACAAGGTGCCGGGGACGTCTAGTTTCAATTGAAGACTCGCGACAACGAGGCTACAGGTGGTTTTCATCACGAGTTTCGCGACAGTGCCGTTATACATATATATACCCACACAGTATACACAGTGCTGAGATTGTTCTTCTTTTTCGTTTCAAGTGCCCGTGGTTGTGTACAATAGTGAATATGTGTTACTTGTGAGCAACGACGAGTGAGGAATCCAGGATGAGGATGAGGACGAGAATGGCGAGGATGAGGATCATCGGGACCTTCGTCTTGGCTCTGGCTTGGTTCGCAGCTTCGGACGTCATCGAGGAGAGGGGTTCGTAATTTATTTATTATTATTTATTAATTTATACATTTCAAATAAAAAAACAGCCATCTCACCGTTCAACTCCGCACGGTTCAGTATAATAATAACAAACAAAATACTCGTAATAATCTCGTCTTAATTTGACCAATTTTACATCTGTCATTTTATTTCGTATTACTGAACGATCGCGTAAATACGCGTTGGGCCTGATATCGATTTTTCTACATTTTATCGACTTTATTGCCACGCTGAGTAGGACGTAAACCTTATCGTATCCAGATAACCGTTTATCATGAAACCAGATAATAACAATGACATATCAGATGACAAAATCAAAATAAATCTCTTGGCGATATATATATATATATAATATATACATATACACGCACATATACGCATACGCACATACACCGACATATATATAAACAATTGAAAGTCAAACAATTAATTTGTTTTTCCACCAAACTTTCAACACGTGCCCCTGACTGTCACCAGAGTCATTCGTTCATCGGTAATAACGTATCGCTAAAGCAATGATTTAGTTTATTTATCTTTATCAAGAAAACCACACTGGCCGTCAACGTTACGCATTACGTCGCAACGCTCGTACGCACACCATGGGTTAAATATATCTTGTTAAACGGTTAATTAGGGCTTAATAAGATACGCTCACCCAGAGCTCGCGTAAGAAATTCAGGCCAATGCTAAACGCCCTGCGCGGGAACTCTGGTTGCTTTCAGCTATTACGATCGGTTAGGTGAGACGGGAATCATAAGTCATATACAAAAGTAGGAAAGAAAACGAGAAAGTGGGATTGGGTTAAAAAAAAAATAGAAATGCAGGTACCAACCTTACCGACCTTATCTTGCATAACGGTACCTGAATTTCTTTGATCAAAATTGGAGTACTATTTTTTTTGGGGGGGGGGGGGAGGGATGGCCATTACCCCCAACCCAAAACACAAATTTATTTTT